>CM076578.1:1561301612-1561465001 GCA_034641835.2 Pinus albicaulis
GTGATCACTCATAGTTGAATAAAGAAGTGAGGGGGTATGTATACCCATCACAACATAATGTTGGTCCTATTTATAACAACATCCTCGATGAAGATGAATTGGAGGAAATGTAAATTTCAAAGGAGAGTTTCTCTGTTTTTCCTTTCCTACACCGAAGTAGAAACAGAGCATGGCATGGCTGCATCAAGTTCAGACCAAATGCCACTCTCGGCATCAAATCTAACAACTCCATATGGAAATTGGGCCAAATGTGCTAGTGTTACCTTCACATGACAATGGCACATTATTTTTCCTTTGCCATATGGCCTCATGATTACCTGTGCATCACAATCATAAATCTCAAATGAATGATGACTTTCCCACATTACATGAATTCATTACTGATTAGCTATGGCCAGTCTCATTTCTGGAGTATATCAAGTTGTCTCTTTCCATAATCTTGGATTTTTCAAGGCTTAAAACCTCTTTATTCGATCCTTCAAGAAATTATGTTCAACCTCCATTATGAAAGTTATTATTACACAATTATACAACCAAATCACATAAACCTTGTCATAAGAACATAAAAGTGTTGATATTCGATTTTTAAGGTCTAATACCTCAGCCAGAGACTTATTTTTAATCTACTCGATATTAATAAGGAATATGCTATGATGTCTGAATCTTTGTATGCATGGGTTTGGAAAAGTTGTATTTCTATTTATATTGACCTCACATAATCCTACGGGACTATATTCTCATGACAATACAACAATGTATGATCAATCATATATGATCATTCTAATAAGACAATATATAACTTCATAACATAAATTTGCATTGCAAGTATTTCCATCTAAGGCATCATATGGCATTGTTCCATTACAACATTCAAATATTTCCTAGTTATGATCTGAGGGAGTATGATCTTGATCCATTCATTTTACAAGGGAGTGCTATAAAATTGTCATAGATACGAGAGATAGTGAGTAGGAAGGCCCCAATAAATGTAATGTTAGCCATATCTCCCAGAATGGAGAGAGGGTTTATGATGAACTGAATAGAGAGAAAAATATTGAACTTCGCGAGTGATAAAGAAGTGATGGAATGAATATCTCAAATAGAAACAATCAGACTCCACTCTAAGTTGGTATGAGGATAACAAACTCAAGTAGGTGATCACTCATAGTTGAATAAAGAAGTGAGGGGGTTTATGTATACCCATCACAACATAATGTTGGTCCTATGTATAACAACATCCTCCGTGAAGATGAATTAGAGGACATGTAAATTCCATAGGGGAGTTTCTCTATTTTTCCTTTCCTACACCCTTTTATATTTGAATTGGATGAGTGAAGATGGTTACTCTATGGGTGTTTTGATTTGATTATTTTTTCTTAGCACGGGTTTTTTTATCTACAGGTGGTATCCAATCTATTGAAATAATGGTTGCAGCTTTGTGAAAGATCTGAGATGTTATGTTTGTGGCCCTATGAGAAAATATCAACATGTGATTTCATCTAGCAAGCGTGTGATCCCTTGATTGAAATAAAAGAATCAAGCCTATGTAGGGAATCTTATCTATACTGTTGAAATTAAGATGTTTAATTGACCATAATAGTGGATATTTGTTGTGATTAGCAACCTTCGGTTTGATGATACTGCTAGTATTGGCAGTTCCCATCATTAGCATCTGAAATAGAAAGCTCTAATCTGAGAACTTTGATGTGCTACATGAATTTTGGACAAATCGAGAGCTAGCATATTATAAGTCACATGATAGTATTTTGATGGCAATCTCTTGTTAACATCAATAGCAACAGAAATATTTGGCATAAAAGGTGTTTATGACCACTGCGACCCTTATTGTGGCACTATTGTTGTACTCTTTACAATGACATGATATATGTGAAGTGATATTCGGAAGAGCGATGCCAACGTTGTCAGAAGAGCGACGCTTTAAACGTTGGACTTGCCACGGTATAAACGTAGGAAGAGCAACACTATATCCATCGGAAGAGAAACACTAACTCCATTGGAAGTGTGACGCTTTAGAAGTCGAAAGAGCGACGTTAAATGACATTTAATGATGTTTAATTTTCGTCGGTAGAGCGACATCTAGGTTCCTTCGGAAGAGCGATGTTCCATTTTCATCGGAAGAGCGACGTTTTCTTTCATCAAAAGAGCGACGTGTCATTTTCATCGGAGGAGCGATGTTTTGTTTTCGTCGGAAGAGCCATTTTGGATAACGTCGCAAGAGCGACGACAGTCTGGAAATGTCAGAAAATATATCTCTCTTCTGACACTTTATTGAAGTGTCAGAATTGTGACGTAATGGCTAACCACGTTTTGCCCCGCCTCAAACTGTCGCTCTTGCGATGCCTATGTGTTGGAATAGCGACGAATTGGCCGTCGGAAATTGGGCCAAATGTGCTAGTGCCCATTGTGCTTGCTTATCAGATACAAAACAAGGAATATATCCTTCCAAACATTTATTCACTATCTCAGTTTGAGCATCGGATTGAGGATGATAAGATGAGCTATGAGCTAGTTGAGTACCCCAAAAAAAAAAAAAATTGTCCAAAAATTTCCTGTAAAAATGGGATCTCTGTCACTTACAATAATCTTTGGGTTTCCATGTAGCTTTTGAATTGTTTCCATAAATGCAGTAGCAACTGTACTTTCTTTAAATGGATGAAATAATTCACAAAAGTGTGCATACTTGGTAAGTCTATCAACTACCACCATGATGACACTCTTTCCTTCAGACTTAGGTAAACCTGTGATAAAATCCATTGAAATCTCCTCCCAACATTGACTTGGAATGGATAAAGGTTGTAGAAGACCCGGGGTCTTAATTATCTCAACTTTATTTTACTCGCAAACCAAACATTCCGCCACAAACTTTTGAATATCCAATTTAAGGCCATCCCCAAAAAAATCTTCTTTCACCCTGTGGTAATTTTTTAAAAATCCTGAGTGTCCTCCTAAAGGAAAAGTGTGAAATTCCAAAAGAATATTTTATTTTAGTTGGGAATTCTTGCAAATATATAAGCGATATTTGTACCATAAGGAATCATTTTTCCAACTAAATGTATCAAATGTACTAGGATCTTGCTGCAAATTTTGAATGAGTGTCCACAGTTCTTTGTCCTTCTTCCATTCATCCCTTTCTTCAGTTATCCAATCTAGTTGGATAATAGAAATGGAACAAAGCAATTCTTCCACCTCTTCATCCTTTCTTGAGAGTGCATCTGCAACAACATTTAGCTTCCATTTTTTGTAGATGATTTCAAAGCCATAACCCAATATCTTTGTGACCCATTTTTTCCGCTCTTCTGAAGATAGTATTTGTTCCAAAAAGTGTTTAATACTATCATGATAAGTTTTACCTTGAAGTGTCTTCCCATTAGGTAAGGTCGCCATTTCTTTAGTGCATGTAGTATTGCCAACATTTCCTTCTCATAAATAGCCTTTTGTAAATACTTTCCTTTGATTGTAAAACTTTAAAAAGCAATGGGTCTTCCTTCTTGCAATAAAACAACACCAATTCCATTTCCTGAGGCATCACATTCCACAATAAAGGTTTTTGTGAAGTCTGGCATAGCTAATACTGGTGCAAGGCACATTGCCTCTTTAAGATGTTCAAAGGCCTTATTTGCTTCAGGAGTCCATGAAAATGCATATTTCTTCAATAATTTTGTTAGAGGTGTTGTTATTCTCCCATAATTCTTAGCAAACTTGCGATAATACCCTGTTAACCCGAGAAATCCACGCAACTTCTTTATGGTTGTGGGGACTTTCCATTCCTTAATGGCTTTAATTTTTTTAGGGTCTACTTTAACACCCTCGTGAGATACAATATGACCCAGATATTCCACCTCATGTACTCCAAAGAAACATTTCGATGTTTTTGCATATAATTATTTCTGCTCCAATAGTTTGAGCACCCTATCAACATGTTGAACATGATCCTTCCAATACCTACTGTAGATTAGTATATCATCAAAAAATACTAGTACAAATTTTCTAAGGAAGGGTTTGAAAATGGAATTCATCAACCCTTGAAATGTAGGTGCATTGGTAAGGCCAAAAGGCATCACCAAAAATTCATAATGACCCTGACCCTCATGAGTTCGAAAAGCTGTTTTCGGAATATCTTCAATCTTCATTCTAATTTGATGATGTCCTGAATGAATATCCAACTTAGTAAAATAAATTGCTCCATGTAATTCATCCAATAATTCATCAATCACAAGAATGGGAAAATTATCTTTAATAGTGAGCTTATTGAGCTCCCTATAATCCAGACACATGCGCCATGATCCATCCTTCTTGTGCACCAATACTACTGGAGCAAATAAAGAACTTTGACCAGGTTGAATTATACCAGCCTCTAACGTTTCTGCAATCATATGTTAAATTTCACTCTTTTGGACATAAGGATATCTGTAAGGCCTGATGTTTGGAGGAACACTTCCTGGAATCAAATGAATAGCATGATAATGATCACGAATAGGTGGGAGTCATTTGGGAGTTTCTAAAACCTTGGAATGATTGTCTAAGACCTTTTGGAGGTCTGGAGAAATAGATGATTTTGATGACGGAACTTCTAGTGAGCATAATTGTGCAATTACACCTTGTTGTTCTTTCTTTAGAATCTTTGTCATGACATTAGAGCTTATTATCTTACCTAGCTTCCCTACGATACCCCGTAATTCGATTTCCTTTCCTTTTGAAAAAAATTTCAAGAAAATTTCTTGAAAATTAAAATCTATCATCCCCAAAGATTGTAACCATTGTAGTCCCAGTACAACATTTGCACATCCCATTGGAATGGAAAGCATTGGACTATTCAATACATATTCCCCCATGGCTAGCTTGATATTATGGCATTTTCCAAAGAAAATTATAGTTCCTCCCTTTGCAACCATCACTTGAAATTATGGTGCCAAGTATAGGAAACAATTCAATTCCTTCGCTACCTTACAATGAATAAAATTATGGGTACTACCCGAATCAATCAACACTATTACCTTTTTCTTCTTGATATGTCCTTCTATCTTGAGAGTTTGAGGAGTGGTAATTCCTGCCAATGCATTACACGATATGGTCGGACTCATTTATTCTTCTTCTAGGGTTGGTTCCTGGTGTATATCCTCTTCTTTTGAAGTTTCTTTTTCATTTTCTTCTTCCTATTCACAATCTATGTAAAATAATTTCTTCACAGCACACTTATGACCCTTAGTGTATTTACTATCACAACTGTAGAAAATCTTTTTTTCTCTTTTTTCTTCCAGTTGTTGTGGTGTCAACCTTGTATATTTTGGAAGTCTAGTAGTAGCAACACTTCCATATTTATAGATGTGAGTGGTAGGCTTCCTTGTCGCCATAATTTTACATTCAATTTTTCTTGCCAACCTGAATGCCTTCTCCAATGAATCAGGTTCCCAAACATGAACTTCATGTTGGATGTTATCCTTTAAAGTCCCTATGAAGACATCAATCATGTGTTCCTATGGAATATCAATTACCCTTATATTCAATTTTTAGAAGTCCTCAATGTGCTCCCCCACTAAACCCTTTTGTTTGAGATTTATCAATTGGCTAAAGAAGGTGTTGCTCTTTGTAAACTCACAATGTGCTATCATTTCCTCCATAAAAATTAACCAAGTGACAATTTTTTATGAGAGCAAAGCCATTGATACCATACAAATGTATTTTGTTCTAAATGTAATGTTGCAATGCGTACCTTTTGTTTGTTTTGCACATTATTGAGATCAAAATATTGCTCAATTTGTAGTATCCATGTTACGGGATCCTTGCCATCAAAGTTCCTCATATCCATCTTTGGAATATGATGGTTCTTCCATCCAACATTAGAGTTTATGAAATCATGATTAAAATTTATTTTGCTCTCATCATGAGTTTCCTCTACTATCTTTTTGCCATTAGGAAACATTTCTTGTATCAACTTTGTCAAACCTCCATGTCTAGTTTTAGATCATTCTTCATGTTTTCCATGTTGTCTTTCTTTTTTTCTTCCATGTCATCCATCTTAGCTTCCATGCCAGCTTCCATGCCATCATCCTTAACTTCCACGCCATTCTTCAAACCATCCATATTATTCTTCAAACCATCAATATTTTCTTCCATGCCTTTGTTCAAAACTTCCATTTCATTTTTTGTTGCTCTTTGTGAGAGTGAAATTTGGTGCACTTGCTCTTGTAATTTTGATAGATCTTATTGCAATTATTCATCTTCATGAGTCATAGTAGAGTACTCTTAGGGCTTAATGGGTGCTTAATTCTTTTTAGGAGGCATTTTAGAACCCAATACCAATATCTATGCTCAATAAGCCTTTGGAATCACTTAAACTATTTTTTCAAACAAGACTTATGCAATTTGAAAAAAAAATACACACTTTTTTCTTGATTTTGAAGAGCTCGATATTGAAACTGAATTATCTCTATGATTTCGGATCTTAAATATCTAAAATTCAACCCTGAAGTAGCGCTATGAATCTTCTTTTGAATGCCACAAGTCTGACCTTATTTGGATTCTTGAAGACAAAGTTATTCCCAATCTCCTACGATGACCTAATTATGGACTGGTTCAGTAGAGAGAACTTGTACGACTTGCCACATGTCACTGTTTCCTCCTTTGGATCTGAAATTTATACCATAGAAACTACATTCTGTGTAATTGCGGCAAAATTTTACAGAATTCCAATCCAATGCTCAGGGAGATAGTTATGACGATTTTCCCATGGTTAATTCTTTGTTTCAAAAGCCTAATAATTGAGAGTAGATGCTACTGGGTGGATAATAAAAGGAAAAATACACCAAGAATGAAGGAAAACTCCCCAGTATGTTCGCCAATTTTTTATTCGGAATTATTTATTATGGATAAAACACATTCCCTAAATTTGGTGCTATGCATTTAGAACAACAGATCAAAGACTTTGCAGATACTTTTCCTAATAGTAAATAGACACACACAAATATTGGGAAACTTACTTGGAGTCCAAGTGCTTCCTATTCTCCTTCTGTCACTCTTGTTCTAGCTTCTAATCCAAGCTTGATCACCAGAATAGTTCCTGCAAGTATACACACTAAACAACAAATAGATTGCAATATAAAGATGGCTATTCACTTTAATCAATTAAATCAATGAAACATGAAACATATACATCATATAAGAATTCATAATATGAAAGACATAAGCTTATACAGATACAAATGTGGGAAAGTAAGCAGCAATATTTATTAATGGATAGAAGGGGAGGTTATAACCAGTGATTGATTTGATGTCACGAACTCCAGCATCATCCCAGCCTCATCATAATGAACATATCTCCAACAACATATCACTCAAATAAAACCCTCAATTGAGATTCCAACATCATTTCTCTACCAAATTTCTTCCTTCTCAAGCACTAGGATTTGTGCTCAATTTATAGATGAGCTAAAGGTAATTTCACAATCAATGACTTTCTAATAATAGGCAAGACATTTTTCCCAACTCAGAGGTTTTGAATGGACACATGGATTCGAAGTTTGACACATATTCACTCTTCGAAGGCACTAGCAATGTGGAGAATTTGGAACGATGAGAATTTCAATCCCAATTGACCAACGCACCCTTGAGTGTCACGAAGTGCTTTTCAGAGCACCTTTGAATGAAGGTAGTTGCATATGCAAAGCAGTTATTCCCTTGAGATACTACGTTGGTGAGCTCATAAGTGATATAACATGTACTTCAAATCTTGGAAACCTTGCAATGGAAGTCATGGATGATTTGTTATTTTTCTTTGTCTTAGGGCATGTAGAAACTGAAATGATAGGGGATGATAGACCCTATTCATTCATTCTAGGGATGATGTCCAGTTTAACCAGGTCATTGAAAATGGTGCCCAAATTGACCTATAACATATTTCCCCCTAAAGCATGAAGTTAGAATAATAATAACAATATTTTTTGAATGAGATGTTTTACACTGTGATGGGCTGGTACAGAAGCGAAGTGGCGACTTGCATCAATCTTACAATACATTACATCATGATATTTCCTCTTGGTCACGAATTTCTGAGGGAAGGCATCCCCATGCTCAGCACATAAAATATCTAATAACTGTTGGATTTTGGGTTCAATGCTTCCCATGTGTTTTGCGACATGGACTAACCACCTCTCGTGGATCCTAACTCTGGCGATTATAGTGGAGACTAATTCCTGCGAGTTTTGGTCTAACGGCAATCGTGATTCCAATAAGTGTTATCAGAGCAACAGGTCTCAAGTTCAAAACTCACCCGCCTCGCGTTGGGGGGTATATTGTTGGACATTAGGTTAAACGCTCCCCATCTGTTTCGCAACATGGACTAACTGCCTCTCGTGGATCCTAACTCTGGCGATTGTAGCCGAGACTAATGCCTGCGGGTTTTGTTCTAACGGCAATCGTAATTCTAACAATAACATGTACATAGATCACAAAGTCATCTATATTGGAATTTTGCACAATACAGACATGCCTACAGATATAGGCCCATGTTCGGATGATGATCTGTATGTAAGGTCACCATATAGATGATGTGTACAACAATCCTGAAATCACAGCCCAAATGGCTAAAACTAGATCCGAGGTATTCTTATCTCGTTCATTTTATTTTTCGGGTACAAGTCTAGCCATACAAATATATGATTTGTAGTCAAACATGGTAAGACATCGTTTGATTACCAACCAATGATGTGAGCCGTTAAAAAATGCGAGAGAACTACCATTAATGTCAATGGCCCTCAAGTTATTGCAGTACATTTCGTAATGCATGAATACACGATTTGATGTTGAATGCCAAACAAAATATTTCGGTCAAAAATCTGGAAGCGAGGATCTTGTCTATGCTGTAACAAGCCTCATGGTACTGGAAGATGATGTTTCTAAGTAAACTTCATGGATGATGATTTGACGTCGACAAGAAGCCACTTTATTGCGAAACAAGAGTTACTGATTTCGTAGACAAAATATGAATTGATATAGCAATTTTCATGGATGGTTGTCATGAGAATGAAGGTTTATGAGTATTGCAGAAAGATGAGTATTCACTAGATGACTTCTGTTGAACATATCGGCGACACTGAGATTAGTTGGCAGCATTGACCCAAAACCAAAGTGAAGGTATGATGAACCATAGGTATGAAGGAACCATCAAGAATATTACCCAACCCAAACAGTCATAGTGATGGAGTGAATTTTCATTTTCAAGAGCGACCTACTACCATAAAAAGTTCTGTTCACTTTCCCAAATTTTCCCTGGTCATTTGTCGACCAGTACCTCTTTATTTTTTAACAAGCTTGAGGAGGATAACATATGCTTGATCTATAATTCAACCCTTCAGGTGAACAATGTATCTCTATTTAATAATTTAACGAGTCTAACGATGAATGAAACTCGATTCTTGCTATGATTGACAAGCGCATCACTATTTTATGTTTTAAAGAGCCTAACGATAGTGACAACCCGATCCTTTTTCATATTTAGAGAGTTTGAAAAAGAAGACGAAAGAAAACTCCATAAGTAATTTTTCATAAAGTTGTCGCTCATATCCAAAAAAGTGTAAAATAATATCTGAGAGAACCTCCTAGCCATGTTTGTCTAAGGCATTCCTTTTTCGTTAATAATATATCTCACTCCAGAAAAGGATCAAACTTATATTGAGTAGATATCAATTCATTTACTTTTACGAGATCCAAAAGACAAGTGCTTGGAAATATTTTCACATTATCGAAGTCTGAAAAGAGATAAAAGAAGACTCCAAGGGTTCCTTTTTCGCTATTATTGAAGCTTGAAAAAGAGATAAAATTGCACTTAAAATTTTTTTCATTTTTAACAAAGCTCAAAAAATAAGGATAAAAGTATGCTTTGTGGTCAAGTCATTCTTGAAATAAATCTGCATGACTAATCTGCTCATCAGTTGCAAAACCTGTTCAAAACAACATCAAATGGATTAAAAATACATGTTTCATGATAAAAATAGAATAAAACCATAGTCACAACAATAAATATGATTTTAAAATAATCAAATGACCAATTAAAAGAGTTTTACTATTCATTTTTACCATTTGAAAGTTACCATTGGATTTTGGATCTCTGAACCTATTTTTTCCCTCGAACTTCAGCCGTTGATTGCGATTGATTCTGTGGACAGTTTTTGTCGCCGTTTGATCCAGGTTGGTGCCATGAACCCTCACTTTATTTCAGTAGTCAATTCATTTCCTTTCATTGCAAATTTTAGGAATTTGGGCCCGTTAGGGTAAATTAATTTTCCAAAGAGGGAAACACACCCTTGAGCATCGAAAACTGCATTGTGTAGCACCTAAGTTGAAGCCTAGGTGCATATGCAATGCACTGTCCCTTGTTTAAGACTGAGTTGGGTGAAATTCACATTTTTTTTTCTTGCAATATACCCAAAATTTGCCTAATTTTTTGCATGAAAAGGAGTCTAATGAGTCTTATGGTTATGTTTCAGGATTCCATAGGACTAGAATGACGATTACTTGGAGAGAAAGAGAGCATGAAGAAAAAAATATGATTTCCCTAAATGATTCAGGTACAGTAAGAGCCCCAAGAGATTGTGGGTTATTAAAGTACTTCCGCTTGTCAGGGATGAGGAAACAAATAGAACTCTTGGAGTTCTTAGCTTGAGCAAAGGATCCAGCTATTGAGGAATTTCAAATTAGGAACAAAGTGGTTCCTATTACAGTGGAGGATGTATATTTTCTTACAGTCTTGTCGAGGAGAGGCTTGCCTATTTCCCTCTCAGGGTCTGCTCTCGGAGGAGAGACTGTGAGAGATTATGTTTTGCAATATTTATATCTAGGGGCAGAGCCAAGCAAGGATGGGAAAATAAATATCTATGACGTTCGAGATTTGCCTTTGAGAACCATTCCTTTTACGATCGCAAATATTTACAGCATTGTTACACTACATGTAGAGAATAGATCATATATGCATTATGCACTAGAGTGCATGGAGCCAACAGTCTTCAACTAGTCTGAAGTTTTACTTTCTCAGATAAAAGAACAATTGAACAAGGAAAAGTGAGGAAGGAAGAAAAAATTCAGTTATGGTTTGATCCTCATTTCATTTTCCTTAGAGCAGATTCCACTAATGCAACCTCATCATGTGACACTGGGTGTGTCTAACCCTAGAGATCCGAGGATGCAAAGAAGGGTAGAACTAATGGCTAGGCATGCAGACCAATATTCCATTTTGTTCTCGACTACATTATTTGCCTGGTTCAGGCAACACGTTATCGCCATTGATGAGTACGCATACGCAAGCATCAATTTCTAAGGAGATCCAAACTTAGATTTACCAGAAGGTGCTCAGTGGGGTGCAATAGGTAAGAATGTTTTGACCATGTTTTTTTATTTTTCTAAGTTTTATACAATGTTTTGTATTTTGATGTTTTCCCAAGAATAAACTAAAGTTTTAATGTAATGCAGATGTTGGTCGAGTTCAACCAATAGAGGAACCAGAGCATGGAGCGGATGAGCCAACAGAGAGGGTTGTTGGGAGAGCAGTCCTTCAGGATTTAGACATGGCTGAGACTCTATCTGAGATTCGGCAGCACATAGAGGGGTTGACCTGCGGGATTCCAGATTTCCAAATCAAAGAGTTACCCGTGCAACTGTAGCGCCACATTATAGGCGTTCCTAGCCGCTAGATGTGGTTACTGTGTAGGATATATAGATATATAGCATGTTACCTTGAGCATCACTATTTTAATTTTGACATGTTGCATACATGTTGAGGTAAAATGACCAATGTGTCTTCGACACAAATTTTTGTAAAAACCTATAATTATCTATCTATTTGATTTTAGTGTTTTCCTATGTTTAGTGCGCAATCCTATTCAACTATGTGAATGTATCTTTACATGTGTTGCAAATGTATGTCTAAAACATGATTAGCTAAATAATCAGTCAATGTGTTCAAATTTCTATAAATGTGTTGATATTAAATTAAATCAAAGTGTCTTTCCAAACTTGTCGAACTCTTAGGAACAAACGATGCAGTGTTGGATTTCTAACAATATAAACACTAGTAAGTTGTAATACCACAAGTTGTGAGTCTAACCTTATAATGATGCAGTTAATACCAAATTAAATGGTATCATAGAGAAGTTTGATCAATGTGCTATACTCAGTGATATTGTTCGTCGATCTACAGATACAAATCCCTTTAAAATTCACTAACTCGTCGTTCAAAGAGAAAATGGCCCATGCTACAGAGGATAGATTCTGTGTTCTACGACTAACACCATCAAAATATCCAACAAATGGTTCTAAATATTCAGACATTTGCGATGAAATGTAAAGAGGATTACTAACGTCAAGAAAACTCTCAAAAACAAACGAAGACAATGAATGCAAATCAACAACATATATATACAATATAATACAAAAAAGTACTATGCTCATGATTAAGCATAGTAACATTTCAGATACAACCCATTTCGGGGCTACGCCAATGAAATTCCATCGTAATAAACCAACTCATAGGCATCCTTAGCAACAACTCTTTTGACAATATAGGGGCCATGCCATAATGGCTCAAATTTCCCTGTACCTATTACATCAGCTTCTTAATCATAAAGAAGGACCAAGTCACCCTTTGAGAAAATGCAAGGCTGGACATTTTTTTTGTATTGTGCCTTTATACGTCTCTTATGCACTTCGTTGGCCAATTGGGATTCATGATGCATTTCATCAAGATGGATGAGGTTAAAAAGACGTGCTTCATCTTCTGAGGTGTCAGGTAACAAGTCAATTGTGCGTTTTAACAACTGTATTTCACACTGGGAGTAAATCCAGTTACGTTTCTCACCAAGGTTCGGTACACCCACAAGGCCGAGTATAGGGTCAAATGCTAGTTTCTTTTATTAACTCCTATCATTCGTTGAAGCATACGTTTAAGAATATTGTTGATAGCCTCAACTTGTCCATTTGATTGTGGATAATAAGGAGTAGAATTATCATGTGACAATACTAACTTGGTATTTAATTCAATCATCATATGGTTGCGAAAATGCTTCCCATGATCTGTGACTATAGCCTATGGGACCCCAAACCGTGCAATGACATGATTAAAGAAAAATAATGCAGTTGTTTTTCATGTGTTGTTGAATGTAGGCATCGCTTCAGCCCACTTGGTAAAGTAGTCTACTGCAACAATAATATAACCATGCCCCCTCGACGAACGAGGGTTACAGGTCATGAAGTCAATACCCCATTTCTAAAATGGTCCTACAGAGACAACAGGATGCATTAGCATTGGTGGTTTGTGGATTTTACGATCAAATATATGGTATGCATGACAACTTCTGATCGTGAGGATGCAGTCGCGAAATATGGTAGGCCAAAAGTAACTGGCGCAGAGTCTCTTTTGCACGGTAGCGTATCCAGAAAAGTGTCCACCACAAGCCCCAGCATGACAATCATTTAAAACATTTTCAGCCTCCTCATGAGTGAGGCACATTCCTAAAATTGTATCGACACCACGACGATAAAGTGTATCGCCGACGATCAAAAAATCTTTGGCTCAGTATCGAATACGTCGCTGGTCAGAGCGAGAGGTATCAGGCTGAAAAGTCTAGGTCTGGAGATAAATGATAAAATCCATATACCAAGGATCAGATGATCCGATCAGAATTAGTGACTCGTCATGAATAGATGGTTCCGACGTAGTAGTAGTACTATCAGAGGGAAGGTCACAGAGAAGCTCAGCCAAAACTAAATACTTCTTCGAAATGGATTTGATGAATTCCAAATCAAATTCCTGCAAAATGATAATCCATTTTGAATAGTTTCCCCCCAGCAATTGACGTGATAATATATAAGTCATGGGGTTGCAATCCAAAATGACAATGGTCTTCCGGAACAGGATATAGTGGCAAAATCTTTGGACAGCTTGAACAGCTACCAAGGAAATATTTTCTACGTATGAATACTTCACTTCTATATCATTGAGATTATGACTAAAATAATAGATCATATGTTCTATCCCATTTTCTACATGGACCAATACCATAGCAATGGTTGTATCATTCGCAATGATATATAAGAAATAATCACTTGGATAATTGGGGGGATACATTAATGACACTCGTACAAGAGTTTCCTTGACAGCATCAAAAGAAGCTTGCGCAACTTGATCCCAATGGAAGGGAATCCCCTTTTTCAAGAGCCAAATAAATCCTTTATCCATTTCGGCGTAGTTATGTATGAACCTCCTTAGGAAGTTATCCTTTCCTTGAATTTTTTGTATCTAAAGTAAATTTTATGGCGCAGGAAAATCAAGAATGGTCTGGACCTTCAATGGGTCGATTCAAATTCCTTCTTTTGAGATGACGAATCCAAGAAAATGACCAGAACCAACACAAAACACACATTTATGTGGATTGAGGCATGTTTTGTAGTGTCGACAACATAACAATATGGCTCTCAAATGCATTAGGTGATCAGTCTGATTTCGTGAATGCGCAGGTAAATCATCTAGATAGGGTTGAACAATGTTCTTGATGTCATTGAAAGCATAATCCATTGTTCTCTAAAAAGTAGCCCCAATGTTCTTTAAAACAAATGGTAGTTTCCTATAATAAAATGTGCCCCACGGACAGATGAATGTTGTCTTATATTGATCCTCTAGGCAGAAATTGATTTGATTGTAGTCGGAAAATCCATCCATGTACGAAAATATTTCGCATCCAGCACAATCGTCAATAATCTGGTCGATAAAGGGAGTAGAATAGTTGTCTTTTGGACAAGAAAGATTGATATACTGATAATCGATGCACACTCTGATGGTTCCTTGTTTTTTCATGATAGGAACGATGTTATAAACCGACTCAGTTAGTGGAACAGGGTAAATGAAACCAGCACGCAAAAAAATTTCAACTTCTGCTTTAATGGTAGCAGACTTCTTCAGATGAATAGGAAAAAGGAGTTGACACACCGACTTGACATCAGGGTACATATTAATAGTGTGTTCAACGATACTAGTATCTATGCCTGGCATTTCCTCATAAGACCAAGAAAATACATCACGCAATTCACGAAATAGAGAGCGATATGTTTCGAGTTCTGATGGAGAACAAGACACGCTGACATGAATATTTTCTACAACGTTGGGTTTGGTCAAAATATCGATAGAAATGGTTTCTTCAATATTTGACAAATTTCGCTCGAAATCAATTTCATTAATAGGAAAAGAATTCGAAAAGAAATTTTTGATTTATGGGTGATATAGTACACTAAGATTATTTTCTTCATAATCAAGAAGATGGGAACGATGATGATAATCTTCCCATGGTTCTCCTTCTGACATCATTGTTTCCAAAATATTATCATCTGTCAAGAAATTTGAGGAAAAAGGATCAGATGGAGTACCAAAATCTAAGGAACGATCAACCCAAACGACCGACGATGCTGATTTCGGATTCACCACCCAAGCCAGGTAGATTAATTGCTATGCCAACTAAATAGGACTGGGCGGCAGAAACTCATCCAACGTAACAATTTCTGAATCACCCATACTCTTCCTTAAGCCAGATGGAGGGGAAGAGATCATGTAGCAGGTCTGTATGCTTGCAATTTATGTTGATGGCACAAGTGGCGATAATGAAAAGGTTCCCATAAGAGTGGAATCCTTGAAGAGTCCTACACCAATGTTCTGAGTGCTAGTTGGGGTGAGTGAATCAATGGAACACTTCCAGTTACCTGGGAAGTGGAGGAAAATAAGGATAACTGATTGATGGTTGTGATAGCACCTTTATATGGAAAGGTGATCATTCTAAAATATGTAGAAACAATTTCAGTCATAACATATACCCATGGCCTTCCCAGTAAAATATTATAGTCAAGGAGTCCATCAACGACCTCAACGTCAACATTCACTGTTTTTCCCCCTAGGTCAACATGTAGGTTATTGATAATACCACAAGGCTTATATGTACATCCATTGAAATCTTTCAACGTCGATGATGATTGAGATAAGCGTGATGAGCCAAGTGACTTCCAACAGTTTAGAGACATAATACACGTAGATGCTCCCTCATCAATAATAGTACGATGAACAAGGTGATTAAGAAAATTTACTTGTATGGAGAATGCCAATTCTGCTGGTAATTGCAGCACATAGCGCGTATGATTAAATATTACAAGATTAGAATCAGTTGGATCAATTCCACCAATAGCTGACAATAAAGCCTGTTTCTGGGAGGGAAAATTTCTTAATACCTCAAGAGCTAACATAGATGAAGGGGATTGAGCCAAATATTCAACTATATTATAATTTTGAGAAGCTCTTGCTCGAGGATTATATGTCGATTTGAAACACTCCCTTTGGTGGCTTAATCGTCAATTTAGGAACAGCAGTATGCGGTACCGATTTCGTAGATGGATTCGTGGTCAAGGTAGTAGGTTGATCAGTAACCTGACCACCGTAATCTTTATTACGTATTGACACCAAAATATTTTTTGATGGCTTTGTGACAGATAACATAACCACTTGGGAACTAGAGGCTAGATCCGTAGCAACCAAATTTTTGTCCGAATTCGGAAACAGATTTGTCAACGCAACTAATGCATGTGAAGCCTTAACCATTATTGAGACTTCAGTGCGGTGAGGAAAATATTGAAAAAAGTGTTCCTCATTACAAATTATGCATGGATAACGAGGTTTCCTATTTCCAAATGATTGATCAGATGATCTTTCCTGCAGGTTAGAATTTTTCTTTTTCTTTGATTTCCATTTTTTCTTACTTCTGGGTCGCTTGTCACTTTTTCCTTTGTTAAATGACACAGCATTGATTTCAAAAGAAGGCACAGGATCAGATGTAGTAGTATGATGTGTGCTTTCAATACCAATCATATCATCTCCAACATGAGAGTCCTTTTCTGAAGGAGGAACAGTAAAATTAGATTGCAACACATTAGGAATTTTCTCATAGAGTGTGCTAGACTGAGTATAAATTAAGTATAAATATTAGGCATGAGAAATAACCTGCTCTTCAGTGACGATGCCACCCTTAGCTAGATCCTTAGTTATAGATGGTAACAGGGAATTAATGAACCACTCAGCAAGGAGTTGACCAGGAACAAATGTCTTAACCATTCTATGATGATGACGCCACTCATGAATATGATCAGAAATGTGAGTAGCATTAGTAAGTTTAAAATTAGTCAAGAGTTCCGTTCTAGTTTCATATCGTATGAGTAACTGGAAGTGAGTCAAAAATACAGTAGCTAGGGCAATAAAATTATCAAAAGAATCTCTAATAACTCAATGTACCATTTTGCAGCCGGACTAGTGAGGGTACGTTGGAAAATACGTAGCCGAATAGAGTCATCATTCAGGTAGTTTGATGAACACCACAAATGATAATTCATAACATGAGTCGACGGGTCTTCCCCAGGGTTTCCATTGAACTTAGGAATATCCAAGGGTAATTTATGGGGTATCATCGGCCACCAAGGAGCATAGTTGATTGGATCATTGGTGAGCCAATTTAAACCTGGTAACTCTAAAGTTGAAACAAAGGGAAACTGTCGATTGAGGTCAAGTTGAGCATAGCCAGGGTATGATGGAATTGCTTGGGAAACAGGCCTTTGAGCACCAGCATAAGGAATCTATTGTTGGTAACCCAGATAGGGGTTGTTTTGATAGGCAAACACTTGGGGATTCTATTGACCAAAACCTAGATATGATACTTGTTGAAATGAAGGTTGAGGCATTTGCACCTGAGGCTGCCAAGGGGTCTATCCACCAATGTTATAACCTAAATTAGGATAACTTGGATTTGGGTGAGGATAGGTATAACCTGGTTGTGGCTGCGACATCCAAAAATATGGTTATCAAACTTGTGAATAAATGATTCCGGATACAGGTTGTTGTAAATTAGCCGAAGGAGTGGGAGTATGTGGACCCAATACTTGAGGGTATTGAGTTGAAGGACCCGCCTGAAATGGTTATTGGAAAAATTTTTGAGTTTGTAACAAGGGTAAATATGTATTAACAAGTGGAATTGATGTGGGTGCGATAGGTTGAACTGGTTGATACGAGTGTACAACCATTTGTGGTTAGATAGGAAAAGTGGGCCACCATCACGTTTATATCGTTGTCGAAGTGATCCCCACATTATGCTCCATATTAGTTGCATAGAATGGAAAGGTTATTCAGATGAAATATTTTCATAAGGGATAATAGGTTTCCTTATTCGTTGACAAACATTCATTTCAACATTATTTTGACCAAAAAACAACAGAGTATTGTCAAATTGGGTGACCAAAGGCTGCCCCCTAGCATGAGGAGGATAATAATATGGAAAATATTGTGCTCCAATTGCAGGGAGTCTAGTTGAGATGGTACTGGATGGAATAGACCTAGAAGAACCAGCTTCATATTGCCATGATGATGTATATAAAGGATCGAGCCATTTAGTGCTCACTATAGGTTTACCAATTAGAATACTAGACGATGACATTGGTGAAGTCCATGGGTTTGAAGATGCACTAGAGAAAATTCCAGATAAATATTTATAACCTAATGGGACCAAAGGGCCACCATGAAAATATGACTCTGGTGAAGTTGTAAACATCGACGGGGTAGCGAGAGCAGGTACTAACGCAATTGGAACAGATGGTCCAACCGAAGATGTTGGTTCTGTTGTGGTTCCCATGATTTGGTAGATTTGGCAATACCAAATGATGAGACAACATCAAACCACTTTTGGATCTTAGTATCTAGCCCTCCTGGATCCAAAGAGGGATCTCTCTATAAATGCAAAGAATGATATATCTTTGGAGTTCAAGGTAAGGTATTAGGCTAGGTATGAAGCACAGGGTTTTTGATTTGTTTGTTTGGTTGGAGATCATTAACTGAGAAGGTTATGGAATTAAATAAGGAACTAAATAGAAGGATGTTTCAACTTGGGAAAATAGGTCAAAAAGTGCCAGTCCATTGGGCTATGGAGTCATAAAAGGGTTTACTTTCATAAAAACCATCCAAGGGTTTCCACAGGGAAAGTCATTTATACCAATGGATCTCTTTAGATAGGTAAGGGAATGGAACATTAAGGAGTGGGTGAAAGAAAGAAACCAGAGTGCAGCTTAAGATCAGGTAAGGACTTTGAACCTATCCTGCTTTGACACACTTCAAAGGAAACTTTCGGTAAAGACATAGAGGGTAGCTTAAGATCAGGTCAGATGCCATTTAAATCCAGACCTGCTTTCAGCATACTCTTAAGGTAGACAATCCAGCAGTCCTCATAACCACTTTTAGAAAGTAGAAAACACTCAAGGTTAAACACAGAGTAAGGCCTAAGATCAGAGAAAGACTTTTAACCTTCAATGCTTTTGACACTCACTAGAAGGGATCTTAGAAAGGCTAACTGTTGGAAAAGGAACCTAGTGAGACAAGGCTAACTCTAATCTCCCAGTTTCCCAATTCTTTCAGCTAAATCTAGTCAAGAACATCTAAGAAACAAACTCTAAATTCATACATCAGTAAGCATGGGCGAGCCAACTTCTTTTACTGGTTAAATTATACTGAATTTGTTCTTAGATACACAATCAGAGGAAAATATAAAGATAAAGATTTAACAGTGAGACTTAGGGTACTTCCAATAGTATGTCCTAATATATGCTTGTTGTTCTTTATCAGAGAATAATGGACAGTATGATAAAACATGAAAGGAGACAGTTACAGTAAGGAAAACATCACCAATAATATAGACCAGGATCCTGTGAATCTACTTGTTCAATTGATGTGAAAAACCAGTCACATACTTTGAGTCCAATGGCTCTTTACAGTCCAAACTTCTCTTCCCATCTTACTATATTACAAACTACTAAGCTACTTCCCCTCAATAACAGTTCTAATAGTCGATAAAATCCCAACCAACCACCTTTACAATGTAATTTACAGGGGTTCTTATAGGTGAGGAGGTGAAGTAACAGAGGAGATAGTTGGCCCAATTAAATGAATAATTTTAATGTTTCTCGGCCTTTTGGAGGCTTGATGAAGAAGAGGTGACATGCTCCATACTTCATTGAATAGGCCTTTGCTTTTATTTGTACTCTGGCAGTTTGTTTTTGACCTTCGGAAGCTCTGGTAGGTGGGCAATTGCTTCTGAGCTGCATGTATGCCAATAAATCTTTGACTGCTTTGACTGTGACCTGTGTTAATGAAAATAGGACTACAGGGGCACTATGGGCCAATGGAACGTGACCAACCTCTCTGATTTGGCATGTAGAGGCTGCTCTGTTGATGTGTCCTTTGTTTTTTTCATTGATCTAGCTCTGATTAATGTTCACTATGTTACTGATACTCTTTAACTTCTACTGATGGTTGCACAGGTTGTAATGGTGCCAGAAGGCTCATGTAAGGGTCGATGAACCCCTGTAGGTCTCCTCTTTGCATGAATAATGGCCCGCGAGTCATTATCCCTGCCCTCTGTTTTGTTTTGAAGACTATGGAAAAACCCACATCGCCTGCAAAAAACCAACAAAAATCACGAAAAACCATTGAAAATGGGCTCAGAACTGCTTTGGGAGGTTTGGACAGGAGGTTAAATCGCAAATCACAGGATCAAAAACGACGACCACCGGAGATCGACCACAGATCCGAATTCGAGAGAGGCAAGGTTTGCAATGACATGGTGGCGAGGTTATATCATGGGTCATTCGATTAAAGAGTTTAACTAAGGAGATCAGGAAAATATTCTTGTGAGAAAAAAGTGAACGGAAATTAGTGGAGGTCGTACGGAATCAAGCAGCAACCGCCTTGATGGATGGCTAGGATCGTCGGGAGGAAATGTTGGGAAAGCTGATGAAAAAAAACAATGGGGAACGCGATGTGATGTGAGCCCTTAGATTAGGATCAACTGACGGCTACAATCTAACGAGAAATACATTGCAGAGGAGGGTGGTAAGTAGAAAACCGAAATGGTTTTCGCACAACTTTGGAGCAGTTTTGAAATTTTTCCAAAAAAAACGCGATTCCACTCAGCACCTGACATGTGGAAAAACAAAACCGCCCATATCGCGCGATTTCAAAACTTTAATGTTCGGACGCCAAAATAACGTGATATGCATATCAGCCGTTGGATGGAGGGTGGGGGGATCTGATGGTGGGAATGAAACCGCGATGTGGAAAGATGCACGGGGTGGAAGTGGGCCATCGGGTTCACTGTGGACCATTGGATTATGTATATGGACGACCACGATCGAAAGGTGAGGCGGAGATGAGTTGGGCCATAGGGTTCATCTCCAAATGTTGGATCTATACAAATGGATGGTTGAGATTCAATCGGAGAAATGTTTCGGGCCTGGTGGACAGACAGAAAATGGGCGATGCGATTAGATCCTAGCTATTGGATCAGGAGGGAGATCAAAGGTTCAGATCAAATCGGTGGGCGCTGGTGAAGGACTTATGAGTGGAGACACGATTGTATCTCAGCCGTCGGATCTGTAGGGATGGGAAGTTAAGATTAGATCAGAGGTCGAAGGAGAAAGGGGATGGAATTTGAGATTTTCACGATGCGATTAAGTGCTGGCCATTAGATCTAAAAAGATCGATGGTGGGGATCGAATCGGAGGTCAGGGGAAGAAAGGTTCATCGCATCGGAAAATTTCGGAAGATCAAAGGAAAATTCGGAAAGGAAAGCTCCGATTGTGATTCACGATGGGATTTAGTACTTGGTCGTAGCGCAGGTTATATGGGGAGAGGGGCTGAAAGGAATAAGCCCTCAGGGGCTTAATTCTTTAAAATGAGCGAAGCATTGTTTAGAAGGGGAAAAAGGATTTTTACAGGGAATTTTTGGCTTTTCAGTGCCTAATTGTGGGGCTAGGGGCCTATGAAGAATGGGGCTAAGCTATATAAGCCCTCAGGGGCTTAAGCCTGTTATAATGTAAAAAGGGTGTTTTTGGCCCAGAATTAGTGTTTTTTAAAGGCTAAATGAGGGTTCCGGTAGATGAAAAGAGGCATTTTTAAACCCAATAAAGGGAGGTATAAGGTTTAAAAGGAGATTTAGGAAGGTTTAGAGATTAAATGAGGGTTTTTTGAGGGATTTTATGAAGGGAATGAGGGTGAAACATGGGGGATTTTGTGAGAGTGAAAAAGGGAAAAAGGAGGCCTTTTAGAGAGCAGTTTCTTCATAGTAGAATAGCAGGTTTTTTAGGATAAAGAGGGAAACAACAGTGAAGATTCTTTGAAGGATAGAAAACACATGGAGGCTTCAAGAATGAAATATTTTCAAGGAAAATGTTTCTTTTGAAAGCTTAGAAAAAATTTTAGCCACCTGTTTGCTATGCGAAAAATTCATAGGTGGCTAACAGTGGCTCCACATGGGGATGGCATCTTCTTGAAGGTGTCAAGAATCTCAGAAAATAATCTTTGGAGTAGGCCAGATGCCTGGTACCTGACACATATTTTTCCTTTCTTTGATCAGCTGCCACAAACATGGTGGATATTAAATCAGCAGAAAACATCTTCCCAAACAACTACCTACCCATCCTACTGTCCTAACATTTTTTCTTCAAGGTGCATTTAGACTTGCAGATCTTTCACATTATCAATTTGTACAAATAGGAGAATAAACCTATCTACTGCTACCCTTATTACTCTATGAGACCAAATTAAACAGTTGGACTCATAACTTCTCTACCTAAACTAATATCTGCGAGGATTAAACTATCTGGAAGATTTCTTTCTCTACATTCTAGAACAAAAATTTAAACACGACCAAACTAGGATTAGACTGTCTGATCTGCGATGGGTCCATAGCATAAGGACAAGTTGCACATGAACTGAACTTTGCAGGAATTAAAAACAACTAACTAAATGCTCACAAGCTGAGCTTTATTGAGATTTCCTACCTACCCTACTCTAACTTGAAATATTTATATGTCTAGCTGACAAACACTCTTTTCCAATACATCCAGTCAATCAGATGATCCCATGACTAGTCTTTTCTGCTCATCTCTTTGAGCATGCTAGATAAGCAGGGCCACTCCCATTCTCTTTGTTCTTTAACAACAGCTTCTAAAATATTTCTTGTTGTCTGCAACATGCTGCTGTAGATGACCTTTGATCCTTCTTCAAATGTTTGCAGGAAATGAGCATAAGGATCATGAAATTATACCTGGTTGTGAGTATTTGGCAAGTAGGCTTCAACCAGGATGGTTTCCTCTTCCATTGGATCAAGATAAAGATTCCTTTGAGAAAGAACCTCTTCCTCATCTTCGTTATCATCTGAACTAGAGGACTCATCATATATTGTTGGGTTGTCCTCTTGTAGCTCTGAGATATCCTGATCTTGTGGGCTGAGCTCTATGAAAAGGTCACTGAATTCTCGAGCAGGGGTATATTCCTTTTCTTCCGCTTTTTTATTAGAAGGCTCCTTAGTTTCAATCTGCTCAAAAATTTCTTCACATTTCTCTTCACCTTTTGAGATAAAAGACTGTTGATTCCCAATCACATGAAAATTGTTACTGATGAGTTGTAATGAAGTGGGGCAAAAATCCAGAGACCCTTCACCCTCTTCTGCACTTTTAAAGTTTTCTTCATCAGTATCGTAAATATCCTGCATGGGCTCATTACTTTCTTGAAGTTGATGGAACTGATTTTCCTCCCACAAACCTACTGGTGATGGTCCTGCAAGATCATCTTCTGTTTGGAGAACATCATCATCAGATAGATCAAAAATAGGAAAATCATGAATTTAAGTAATGTTACCAATCAGACATACTGGATTATCAGCTGATCTTTCTTCATTCTGATTTACATGGGGGCTTTCCAACTCTGTAAAACAAAGCTCATCAGATGAATGGGCAAGAATTTCTGTTCTGCAAAAAATTTCATAGGCTAGCTGTCTATTGATGATTTGACCTATTTACTCTTCTGTCAAAGGGGAAGGTTGTCTTGTATTTCTTTGACCAGAAGTGCAGCAGCTCTCTATTTCTTGTGAAGGCTAAATCTGAGGTTGGATGTCTTCTTGAGCCTCAGCTATAAGGGATGATGGATCAGTGTCTGAGCTTTCAGGAATATCCTGAGGAATGTCTATTGTCTCTTGATTGTTTTCTTCCTCAGCTAATTCATCCAGGTTCTTGAGATGCATATGAAACTCTTGAATGGATTATAACAGATCTTTAGGATGCATGTTAACCATATCCTCATCAATTTCTAATAGGTACTGTATGAAGTTCTGATATTGATCATAGCAATCCCATGATAAGGATGGAGAGTTTTCTTTGTATCTCTCATAAAATACTTGGTGCATGTCTTTCAAAGAAAACAAACTCCTAGGTTCTAACCATTCATACCAGTCCCTTGCCTTATCTTCTAATGTTGCCATGAAAATTTTCATAAGACAGTCCTAATTCCATTCAACTTTAAACCTCCACACATGTATATGAAACTTGATGAGATGTAACAAGGGGTCATCAACATTTTCACCCTGAAAGGTAGGTATTTTTTTCAACCAATTTACTTCAGGAATTTTGTGTGGGAATCCAGGGATATGATCCCTACTCATTGGGGCATATCTTCGCTATATATGTGGAAGCATGTTTGTAAATCAGGAAAGAGGTCACTGTATCTTCACAACCAGTTCAGGTTCTTCTACCAGTGGATTCATTAGGTCTATTAGGAATTGTGGAGTCACCAGGTGGAGGATTCTCAAAGTTTTAATGAGGGTTGTTGTCCACCATCAGCAATGGAATACCAAATTGAGACTAAGTGGTCTGGTTTTCCCCAGTGGAGTTGTCATTATGTTGTGGTTCCCATGATTTGGCATATTTGGAAATACCAAATGATGAGACAACATCAAACCACTTTTGGATCTCAGGATCTAGCCCTCCTGGATCCAGAGAGGGATCTCTCTATAAATGCAAAGAATGATATATCTTTGGAGTTCAAGGTAAGGTATTAGGCTAGGTATGAAGCACAGGGTTTCTGAATTGTTTGGTTGGTTGGAGATCATTAACTGAGAAGGTTATGGAAGTAAAGAAGGAACTGAATAGAAGGATGTTTCAACTTGGGAAAATAGGTCAAAAAGTGCCAGTCCATTGGGCTATGGAGTCATAAAAGGGTTTACTTGCATAACAAAAATCCAAGGGTTTCCATAGGGCAAGTCATCTATACCAATGGATCTCTTTAGATAGGTAGTGGAATGGAACATTAAGGAGTGGATGAAAGAAAGAAACCAGAGTGCAGCTTAAGATCAAGTAAGGACTTTGAACCTATCCTGCTTTGACACACTTCAAAGGAAACTTTCGGTAAAGACAAAGAGGGTAGCTTAAGATCAGGTCAGATGTCATTTAAATCCAGACCTACTTTCAGCATACTCTTAAGGAAGACAATCCAGCAGTCCTCATAACCACTTTCATAAAGTAGAAAACACTCAAGGTTAAACACAGAGTAAGGCCTAAGATCAAAGAAAGACTGTTAACCTTCAATGCTTTTGACACTCACTCGAAGGGATCTTAGAAAGGCTAACTGTTGGAAAAGGAACCTAGTGAGACAAGGCTAACTCTAATCTCCTAGTTTCCCAATTCTTTCAGCTGAATCCAGTCAAGAACATCTAAGAAACAAACTCTAAATTCATTCATCAGCAAGCATGGGCGAGCCAACTTCTTTGACTGGTTAAATTATACTGAATTTTCTCTTAGATACACAATCAGAGGAAAAAATAAAGATAAAGATTTAACAGTGAGACTTAGGGTACTTCCAGCAGTATGTCCTAATCTATGCTTGCTATTCTTTATCAGAGAATAATGGACAGTATGATAAAACATGAAAGGAGACTGTTACAGTAAGGAAAACATCACCAATAATATAGACTAGGATCCTGTGAATCTGCTTGTTCAATTGATATGAAAAACCAGTCACACACTTTGAGTCCAATGGCTCTTTACAGTCCAAAATTCTCTTCCCATCCTACTATATTACAGACTTCTATGCTACTTCCCCTTAATAACAGTTCTAACGGTCGATAAAATCCCAACCAACCACCTTTACAATGTAATTTACAGGGGTTATTATAGGTGAGGAGGTGAAGTAACAGAGGAGATAGTTGGCCCAATTAAATGAATAATTTTAATGTTTCTCGACCTCTGGGAGGCTTGATGAAGAAGAGGTGACATGCTCCATACTTCATTGAATAGGCCTTTGCTTGTATTTGTACTCTAGAAGTTTGTTTTTAACATTCGGAGGCTCTGGTAGGTGGGCAATTGCTTCTGAGCTGCATGTATGCCAATAAATCTTTGACTGCTTTGACTGTGACCTATGTTAATGAAAATAGGACTGCAGGGGCAGTATGGGCTGATGGAACATGACCAACCTCTCTGCTGATATGTCCTTTGTGTTTTTCACTGATCTGGCTCTGATTAATGTTCATTGTGTTACTGATACTCTTTGACTTTTGCTGATGGTTGCACAGGTTGTAATGGCACCGGAAGGCTCTTGTAAGGGTTGATGAACCCCTGCAGGTCTCCTCTTTGCATAAATAATGCCCCGCGAGTCATTATCCCTTCCCTCTGTTTTGTTTTGAAGACTTTGGAAAAACCCACATTGCCTGCAAAAAACCAACAAAAATCACGAAAAACCGTTGAAAATGGGCTCAGAACCGCTTTGGGAGGTTTGGACAGGAGGTTAAATCGCAACTTTTAGATCAAAACAATCAATGACTAAGATCGATTGGCGAGATCATCTGAGAGGAGGCAAGGTGGAAAATGACATGGTGGCGAGGTTATATCATGGTCGTGCGATTAAAGAGTTTAACGGTGGAGATCGGCAGAAAAGATTCTTCGGGAGAAAAAGTGAATGGAAAATGGACGGAGGTCAGATTGAATCTGGGCTGTTAAATCAGTTTGATGGACAGCTGGGATCGTTGGGAGGAAATGTTGGGAAAGCTGATGAAAAAAAAAACAATGGGGAACGCGATGCGATGTGAGCCCTTAGATTAGGATCAACCAACGGCTGTGATCTAATGAGAAATACATTGTGGAGGAGGGTGGTAAGTGGAAAACCGGAATGGTTTTCGTGCAAATTTGGAGCAGTTTTGAAATTTTTCCAAAAAAAAAAATGCGATTCCACTCAACACCTGACACGTGGAAAAACAAAACCGCTCATATCGCGCGATTTAAAACTTTAACGTTCGGATGCCAAAATAATGCGATATGCATATTAGCCGTTGGATGGAGGGTGGGGGGATCTGACGGTGGGAATGAAAGCGCGATGTGGAAATATGCACGGGGCGGAAGTGGGCCATAGGGTTCACTGTGGACTGTTGGATTATGTAGATGGACGGCCACGATCGAAAGGTGAGGCGGAGATGAGTTGGGCCATCGGGTTCATCTCCAACCGTTGGATCTATACAAATGGATGGTTGAGATTCAATCGGAGAAATGTTGCAGGCCTGGTGGATAGACAGCAAATGGGCGATGCGATTAGATCAGGAGGGAGATCAACGGTTCAAATCAAATTAGCAGGCGTTAATGAAGGACTTATGAGCGAAGACCCAATTGTATGTCAGTCGTCGAATCTGTAGGGATGGGCGGTTAAGATTAGATCGGAGGTCGGAGGAGAAAGGGGATGGAATTTGAGATTTGCACGATGCGATTAAGCATTGGCCATTGGATCTGAAAAGATCGACGGTGGGGATCGAATCAGAGGTCGAGGGAAGAAAGGTTCATCGCATCGGAAAATTTTGGAAGATCAAAGGAAAATTCAGAAAGGAAAGCTCCGATTGTGATTCGTGATCGGCCTTAGTGCTTGGTCATAGCGCAGGTTATATGGGGAGAGGGGCCGAAGTGAATAAGCCCTCAGGGGCTTAATTCTTTAAAATGAGCGGAGAATTGTTTAGAAGGGGAAAAAGGCTTTTTACAGGGATTTTTTGGCTTTTCAGTGCCCGGTTGCGGGGCTAGGGGCCTATGAAGAATGGGGCTAAGCTATATAAGCCCTCAGGGGCTTAAGCCTATTATAATGTAAAAAGGGTGTTTTTGGCCCAGAATTAGTGTTTTTTAAGGCCAAATGGGGGTTCTGGTAGATGAAAAGAGGCATTTTTAAACCCAATAAAGGGAGGTATAAGGTTTAAAAGGTGATTTAGGAAGGTTTAGAGATCAAATGAGGGTGTTTTGAGGGATTTTATGAAGGGAATGAGGGTGAAACATGGGGGATTTTGTGAGAGTGAAAATGGGAAAAAGGAGGCCTTTTAGAGAGCAATTTCTCCATAGCAGAACAACAAGTTTTTTAGGATAAAGAGGGAAACAACAGTGAAGATTCTTTGAAGGATAGAAAACACATGGAGGCTTCAAGAATGAAAAATTTTCAAGGGAAATGTTTCTCTTGAAGGCTCAGAAAAAATTTTAGCCACCTGTTTGCTATGCCAAAAATTCATAGGTGGCTAACAGGTTCAAGCATGGTTAGCTGACCAAATGTATACCCTTTTGAATCGACGGGAATTTGAATAGGTACAGGAACAACAAAAATAGAGGATGGTGATTGAGGAAAAGACTCATACAGGTAAATATCCTCCCCAAAATGGGTTGGATTAAAAGGTGTTTCGTCTTGTGGAATTTATTCAATAGAAATTAAACCAGGTGGAAGGATTTTTCCATCAGGCCCAAAGTATATTTCAGGAGGTTGATTGCATGATATGGGGGAATCAATGACTATAATAAATTGTGGGGCGACTGATACAAGAACAACTTCCAGTCATTTGACTTCGGGATGTAGATGTTCTGGCAAAAAAGAGACAGGATTTGGATCAACTTCCAGTTGAACAATGTCAGATTCGGGAGGTATGGTCTCACTGATTAGATGGATCGTGGCCACGATTAGATATGATGACTCTGTCTCGACAACAGTAGACAAACCATGATTTGTAGAAACAATTCATGCCAACTCTAGTATATGGGAAGATGATGCTTCACCAGAGGTACTAATGGTACTGGTTTCGATAGAGCGATGTTACCTTCGCCCCCCAGAAGAGGCTTCTGGTGGAAAATGTGGTTTCAATGCAAGTTTATGCGAACAACGAGGAAAGGGATTTTCTTCTTCCATGATGACTGATTTATTTAATGAAAAAAAAAGAAACCAAATAAAAGGGTAATGTTAGGCAAAAGGTTTACCAAGAAATTGTGAACTGTAGAATACCTCTTGGCGAACCAAGAAGTACGAGCAGGCAATCTCCCCGAATGTTGTGTTCGGTGTATCACAATTTACAAGGCGGCCAACTTGGTTCACTATGGATGGATAACAACCTAAATTTTTCCTCCCAAATATACTCGAAAGTACATGGAGGCCCAAGTCTGTATTAGCGTTTTCTGATGTTAAAGTGCACAGTGAGATAACCCCCTTATACTTTTCGTACTATAACACCACCTGATATACCCGAAGGTATGTGGACGAGCTAAGATATATTTAAGTACGTGGAATGAGGTATCACACTCGAAATGTATCTCAGATAGTTAATGACAAATACTATGTTTTATGACGTTGGAACACGTCTCTAGCCTAGACCTTCTAAATTTTATCGATATGGTTCCAATGCTTTTTTAGGTAAATTGATGTAAATTTTAAGTTGATCTTGTTTATCAAATTTAATTTCAAGGTTCACCGCAATGATGTGATGGAAATTCCTAAATTGAAAACTAAAATGATAAGCAAACTTTTCACTTTTAGCTTTTTCAATGAAATTCTTAGCTACTAAAGCAAAAGAGAAATCAGTTTTGAGAGCAAACAACAAAGAGCACAAACTAATATGCAGCTTTCCTAATTTTTTCCTATGTAAAACACACAATCCACAATATGAAAATGCAAGTTTTTCTTTTCAATCCCCTTAATGTGAATGTAAAAAGGAAACTAAATGCATCAAATCAACAAAAAACAAATGCTTTCTTCTTTGAGAAATAATGAATTGAACAACAATTTCTCTTTTAGGAAAAATGAAGAATGAAACTACAATTTTTCCTACAGGAAACGAAGAATTTAACAACAATTTCCTTTACGAAAACAAATGGATCTAATGTAGAAATAAAATACTTTTAATTTTATTTTTCAATGATAAAGAAAAACACTTAAAGAGACATTGAACAACCTTACTTTTCAAAGGAGGAAGATTCAGGTAAATTCACTGGTCTCTATGAGGCATCAGACAGTTGAAAACACAGCAAACAAAAGGTTGAAATTGATAGCAATGAAAAATTCAAATGGAATCTGGTTGGCTTAGGGGGCAATGCAGTCTCTAAGGGGAGACAGTGTGTTGCAAATCACCCTTGAGTGGGAGGCAATTCTATGCAAAGAACTGTGTCTTGACCAACAGTGCATTGGGCGCATCAAAGAACAAAAAAATCAAGATACTGACACACTTCTATTGCAATTCTTTGTTTCAAAAGCCTAATAATTGAGATTAGATGCTACTGGGTGGATAATCAGACGCAAAATACACCAAGGATGAAGGTAAACTCCCCAGTATGGTCGCCAATTTGTTATGCGGAATTATGTATTACGAATAAAACACATTCCCTAAATGTGGTGCTATGCATTTAAAACAACAGATCAAAGATTTTGCAGATAATTTTCCTAATAGTAAATAGACACATACAAATATTGGGAAACTTACTTGGAGTCCAAGCGCTTCCTATTCTCCTTTTGTCACTCTTGTTGTAGCTTCAAATCCAAGCTTGATTGCCAGAATAGTTCCTACATGTATACACACTAAAGAGAAAATAGATTGCAATATAAAGAAGGCTATTCACTTTAATCAGTTAAATCAATGAAACGTGAAACATATACATCATATAAGATTCCATAACATGAAATACATAAGCTTATACAGATACATATGTGGGAAAGTAAGCATCGATATTTATTAATGGATAGAAGGGGAGGTTACAACCAGAGATTGATTTGATGTCACCAACTCCAACTTCATCCCAGCCTCATCACAATGAACATCTATCCAATAGCATATCACTCAAATCAAACCCTCAATTGAGATTCCAACAACATTTCTCTACCAAATTTCTTCCTTCTCAAGCACTAGGATCTGTGCTCAATTTATAGATGAGCTGAAAGTAGTTTCACAATCAATGACTTTCTAATAATAGGCAAGACATGTTTCCCAGCTCAGAGGTGTTGAATGGACACATGGATTCGAAGTTTGACACATGTGCACTCTTCTAGAAGGCACTGGCCATGTGGATATTCCATAACAATGAGATTTTCGCTCCAAATTTTCCAACACACCCTTGAGTGTCGGGAAGTGCTTTGCAGAGAACCTTTGAATGGAGGTAGCTGCATATGCAAAGCAGTTGGTCCCCTGAGAGACTACATTGGTGAGCTCATAAGTGATATAACATGTAGTTCAAATCTTTGAAACCTTGCAATGGAATTCATGGATGATTTTTTCTTGTTCTTTGTCTTAGGGTATGTAGCAACTTAAATGATAGGGGATAATAGACCCTATTCATTGGTTCTGGGGATGATGTCCAGTTTAACCAGGTCATTGGGAATGGTTCCCAAATTGACCTATAACACAATCAACACTATTACATTTTTCTTCTTGATATGTCCTTCTATCTTAAGAGTTTGAGGAGTGATAATTCTTGCCAAAGCATTATAGGATATGGTCAAACTCATTTCTTCTTTCTCTAGGGTTGATTCTGGGTGTATATCCTCTTCTTTTGAAGTTTCTTGTTCATTTTCTTCCTCCTCTTCACAATATATTGAAAACAATTTATTTTTAGCACAATTATGACCTTTAGTGTATTTTCTATCACAACTCTAGAAAATCCCTTTTGCACTTTTTTCTTCCAATTGTTGTGGTGTCAACCTTGTAGGTTGTGGAATTCTAAGAGTCACAATGCTTCCATATTTATAGATGTGATTGGTAGGCTTCCTTGTTGCCATAATTTTACTGTCAATTTTTCTTGCCAACTTGAATGCCTTCTCCAATGAATCAGGTACCCAAAGGCAAATCTCATGTTGGATGTTGTCCTTTAAATTCCCTATGAAGACATCAATCCTCTGTTCCTCTAGAATATCAGTTACCCTTATATTCAATTTTTGGAAGTCCTCAATGTGCTCCACCATTGAACCCTTTTGTTTGAGATTTATCAATTGGCTAAAGAATTTGTTTCTCTTTGTATCCTCATAATGTGGTATCATTTACTCCATAAAAATTGACCAAGTGACAATTTTTTTACTAGAGAAAAGCCAACGATACCATACAAATGTATTTTTTTCTAAATGTAAAGTTGAAACGCATACTTTTTGTGTGTTTTGAACATTATGGAGATCGAAATATTGTTCTGTATGTAGTATCCATTTTACTGGATCCTTACCATCAAAATTCCTCATATCAATCTTTGGAATATGTTGTGTCTTCAATCCAACATTAGAGTTTTTAAAATCACAATTAAAATTTATTTTTTTCTCATCATGAGTTTCCTATACTACCTTTTAACCATTAAGAATCATTTCTTGTATCAACTTTGTCAAACCTTCCTTCAAACTTTCCATGTCTGGTTTTAGATCATTCTTCATGTCTTCCATGTTGTCTTTCATTTTTTCATCTATCTTAGCTTCCATGTCATCCATCTTCATTATTTATAATACCAAAACTACATTTTCCATTCTTCAATATCCTAGTCTAATCTTCTTTTCTTCAAGCATCCATGTTATCTTCCATGCCTCCTTTAGACATCATAATAACTTCCTTTATAACCTTTCTTCAAAACTTCCATTTAATTTTTTGTTTCTCTTTGTGAGAGCGAAATTTTGTGCACTTGGTCTTGTAATTTTGATATATCATGTTGCACTTCTTCCTATTCACGAGTCATAGTAGAGCCTTTTGAGGGCTTAATGGGTGTTGAATTCTTTTTAGAGGCCATTTTAGAACCCTGTATTGATATATATGCTTTAATATTCCCTTGGAATCACTTCAAATTGATTTTCAAACAAGACTAATGAAATTTGAAAAAAATACGCACCTTTTTCTTTCTTTTGAGGAGCTTGATATTGAAACTTATGTATCTCTGGAATTTCAGATCCTCGAGATTTTATCTTCAGTCCTTTAGTATCCCTCTGAATCTTCTTTCCAATGCCATAATTCTGACCCGATTTGGATTCTTCAAGGCAAATTTATGCCTAATCTCCCGCAATGACTTAATTATGGACTGGTTCAGTATAGCAAACTTGTATGACATACCACATGCCACTGTTTCCTATTTCAGCTTTAATTGATACACAGTAAAATAAATTATGTGTACTTTCAACCATTTTTTACAGAATTCCAATATGATGCTCAGAGAGAGAGTTATGACGATTTTCCCAAGGTCGCCTCTTTGACATGAAATTTAGGAGCCTGCAAAAACACTAACTTCCACATATCATATATCCAAAAATATTGCGAACCAAGATTTGAATTTTTTACATGATGTTCATCAGGTTTTATTCACAAATGGATTTTCTTTTAGATTTTTAGCCTTCTTAGAAAACAAGTTATAGTGAAAATGTCACGATGACCTGTTTGAAGCAATGAAACCCTAGAATCCAAATCTCTGATACCAAATGATATGAAGCCAGCTCCAAAAATAGAATAAAAGAGAGATCAACGCTTTAGAAATCAGCCACTTTGAGGGGGAAACCTCCTTTACATTACATAAATGAACAATTCTTGGTTGATTCAAATGTAAGGGAACAACAATAACAATAGTTGGGTTTTATGGGGCACAATAATAACAATATGGGGACTACACGGGTACAAAAATAACAATAAGGGGGCTACACTAACAACAATAATGGACTACACTAGTAATATAGGGACCTAACACACTCTCTATTAAACACCTGGGCTTTTAGTACGTTATATTATGTACGCATTGGCGCATTAGTGTACTAGTTTAGAACCGAATCATTGTTAGAGTATAGCATGAGACTGGGAAAAATGAATTTTATGATTGAAATTTTTAACTTTAACCATTTTTCAATGATATCGAGTTGTATACACACTGATGCACTTTATGTGAAAATTCTATAATGTAGAATTCTACTGCAACTACTGGTTATATTTCTTCTATTGCATTCTCAACACAATTATTTAACATTTTACTATGTTAAATATCAAAATAAAATATGATGCAAACTTCATGATAAATAAACAACATGAAATAAATAGCACAAGTATTCACACATAGACACCGTTATTGTTGGACAATTTTCCTCGGAAAAAACCCAACTCAAGAAAATCGGTGCAACATATATGAGGGTTTCTTTATTATGCAGAAATTCTGAGTACAAATGTATGATTGTAATTATCAAATAATCACCTGAAGAAATCTTATGAGAATGGGCTAATGAGACACTTCTCACTTCACCATGAAGTTCCAACACTAACCTGCACCCACACTGAGTGGCTCTGCGTAATTTCTGTGTAGTGATTGCGTCCTCCATGTTGTCATTGCATCACTATTGTTGTTGCTCATTGTGACTGTGTCAGTGCTTACTGTTGGGTGAGATAAGAGTTTCCTTCCCTTCCAGAAATTCCCTCTAGATATTGGATGAACCCCCAGCTGCCTCTCCGACTCAAAATCGAAACTCCCTCTGTTGCTTTGCGTTGGCCCAACGTAACTGCTGCTTGGCTATCTCTGCGCTGCTGTAATGGCTCCCTTCTCTCTTATCTCCCTGTACTCTCCATTCTTCATAAAATATCCTTCCTAGAGGTTTTCCCTTCCCCTCTCAGCAATCCAAAATCACTTTCATTCTTCCTTCAGTTGAGAAATCGATCTTTGGATTCTTTCTCCATCTGATGTGTATTTTCCATAGGCCCCTCGCCCTTCTTATAATCCTTCGTTGACCCTTCAAAGGTAAATATGAAAACATAATAAAGGGCTAGGATTAACTTGGAGGTGATCCATGACTTTATCTAGAAGATTCACACTTGGTTTAATTAATACCCTTTAATTAATCATTTTCCATAAGTTTAAAATTAGGAAAACATTAAAAAACGGTTAATTAATTTAATTAAACCATCTCTAAGTGGAATTTTCCAAAATCCTTTCTGGGTATTATGGAATCCATGTGTCTTAGCCTATATACAAAGTTACACGTCTAGAGCACATCAGATGCTACCATAAATCAACACTCCCTCTTAGCGAGGAAAGTGCTCTAGCAAGACAACCCAAAGTGTTTCTCTGATTACTGTAACATCTGTTGTTGTGTTGTTGATGTTGCTCACCAATACTGCACACAAATATGTTGCATGATGTTTCCAACTTCTACTGTACTGCATCTCCCTCCTACAATTGTGCTGAAGATCCATTGACTATCGAAATGGGTTTTCAGTCATTCCCAACTGTTCTCTGAATTGAGTGAACTTAATCCTCCCCAGAGCCTTAGTGAGTATATATGCTATCTATTCTCCTGTGGGAATGTACTGGAGTTGCACTGCCCCACACTAAACATAGTCTCTGATAAAATGACACCTAATGTCAATATGTTTGGACCGATCATGAAATACTGTATTTTCAGAGAGTTTGATACAACTCTGATTGTCACAGTAAACGCAAGTCAGCTCCATCCTGCTCCTGAATAGACTCATAAGAAGTTTCTGAAGCCAAATGGCCTCACATGTAGCTGTACTAGTTTCCATGTAATCTGCCTCAGCTGTGCTCAATGCTACGACTTTTGTTTCCTGCTGCACCAGGACACCATTCCTAATCCAACTTTGAAACAGTACCCAAAGGTACTTTTCCTGTCCACTGAGCTTCCTGCCCAATCTGTGTTTGTGAATCCACTGAGTCTGACATCCTCTCCTTGGCCATACCTTATACCAAATCTGACTATTCCTTGTACATAATTCAACATGTGCCTTGCTGCTACCCAATGCACCCTTTTGGGTTCCACCATGAACTGACTAAGAGTGTTGATAGCAAAGCAAATGTATATTCTGGTGTTAACCAGATACATCAATGACCTGATGAGCTGTCTGTATAAGGTGGGGTCTACTTCTGCGTCTTCTGATGCATCTATATTTTTCCAATTTGTGATCATGGGAGTAGCCATGGGCCTGCAATCACTCTTCAGAATTTCCTAGGCATACCTCTCCTACCCCATGAAGATATCACCATCCTTTTGACAGACTTTCAATCCTAGGAATTAATGCATCAACTCCAAATCCTTCATATCGAATTCTACTTCTAGATTCTGTTTGCAAACCTTAATGAGTGTAGATGATCATGTGAGAAACAGATCATCTACATATAGTACTAATACCAATGGTTCATCCTCTACCAGAAAATAGTAAATATTGGGATCTGCGTCACTCTTGACAAACCCCAACTTTTGCAAATAGATATCTATTTGACCATACCATGCTCTTGGAGCCTGCTTGAGCCCATTCAAGGCTTTCTTCAATCTGCATACATGAGACTTCCTTTCATGAGTCTCAAAACCCTCGGGTTTTTAGATATATACCTCTTCCTCAATTTCTCCATTCAAGAACATTGTCTTGATATCCATTTTATGAATCTCCCATCCCATCTGCGCTGCTAAGGATACAACAATCTAGATGGAGGTACATCTAGAAACTGGTTTGAAAGTCTCCTCATAGTCAATGCCTTCCTTCTGAGCATACCCTTTTTCCACGAACCTTGGCGTATATTTATCTACGCTACCATCTGCAGCGTATTTGATCTTGTAGATCCATCGTGATCCAACAACTGATCTTCTCTGAGGTCTGGGCACAACTTCCCATACATATTTGTCATGATAGAAGCATACTCCTCTACCATGGCATCTAACCATACCTGGTGCTGAACAGCTTCCTAGAAGATGGAAGGTTCCTCTACCTAGGCAACCAAATCCTATTACATGTCAGGAGGTCTACGCTGCCTCTTCCCATTCCTGGGAGTCCCAATAAATTTTTCTACGTCCCTCAGTATATGTTGAGCCTCTCTGCTGATCCGTCCACTAGTGGAAGGTTGTTCCCTCAACTCTTCCTCTTGATCTAGTTTTTCCTCAAACTGAGCCTCCTCTTGATATTATTCTGTGAAAATGTTAGTACCTTTACTAGGTACCAAAGTCTATCTTTCTATCTAATTTTCTTATTGCCCCTGCTATTCTTGAACTAAAGGAACTTCTGCAGTTGGATGCTCTGCCGGCATATCACGCGATTTCTGAAAAGCTCTATCCTCCATGAACTTTACATCACATCTTATCACAACCTTCCTAATGCTAGGAATATATATCATATATGCCTTGGAGGTTTCACTCTATCTTACAACATACCCCCTCTCTGCAGTCTGATCAAGCATGATTCTCTTCTCGCTTGGTACATGATAGCATGTCATGCTACCAAATATCCGAAGGTGCTCTACCTCTGGCTTCTTCCATGTGAAAGCCTCTTTAGGAGTCTTCTTCCTCAATGCTCTATGAGGAGTCCTGTTCTGGATGTACACTACCAAGTTGTAGGCTTCAGCCAATAAATATATGGGTTAATCAAGGTCGAATAACATGGCCTTGGATGCACTTACAATTGTCCTGTGTTTCCATTCTGCCACACCATTCTGTTCGGGATTGTATGGCATAGTCTACTCCCTCCTGATGCCCTCCTTTGCACAGAAATCTGTGAAGTCTCCATATATGTATTATCCACCATTATCTGAATGCAACGTCTTGATTTTCTTCCCCATCATATTTTCAATAAGTGCTTTGAATTCTTTGAACTTTTCAAAGAATTCATCTTTAGTCTTTAGGAATTAGATCCAAGTCTTCCTGGAGTGATCATCGATGAATGTGACAAAATATTTGCCGCCCTTCAGAGTGTTAGTGGACATTGTTCCACAGATATCTGAGTGTATCAGTCCCAATATGCTTGCTCCTCGGTTTTCACTTCTGGGAAAGGTTGCCTTAGCGTACTTCCCAAGTACACATCCTCGAAATACATCATCATGCTCTATACTGAGAACAGGTGCCCCATAAATTGTTTCTCTAAGTATCTTCAATGAGTCATGGTGCAAGTGTCCCATTCTTCTATGCCAAAGTTCGTTCAACCCTTTCTTGTCTTCAAGATTACTACTGATTAGTGTCATTGGAGACTCAAGCTGCAACTTGTATAGTCCGTTGCTTCTAACTCCAATCTGCCTTGTTTTCTTCCAACTAGGGTGCCTGACATATACCTTATTCTTGGTAAAGTGTATTTCGTACCCTTTTTCCTGCAACTGGGATACTGAGATTAAATTCATCTCAAGCCCTGGCACATGTAGTACATCTGTGACCTTGACACTAGTTCCCGCTTCCTTCTGAAACACTACAGCTCCTCTCCCAACTGGAGTGCATTTCGTGCTATTCCCCATAGTGATTTGGAAGTTCATCTGTTCATCCCTGTAGCTCGAGAAATATTCTCGTACTCCAGTCATATGAGCTTAAGCCCCGCTATCAATATACCAGGTTCCTGCAGATGTTGAACTTGGCAAGCATGCACAATCCTCTTCTAACATAGAGGATGAAACATCTAAATCTCTCATACTTATCTGTGCTCTATTTTCTCTTCGATGCATCCCTTCTGAAGCTTCCTTTGGTTCTGACAGCTTTGATACCATGTGAAAATTCTATAATGTGGAATTCTGTTGCAGCTACTAATTATATTTCTTCTATTGCATTCTCAACACAATTATTTAACATTTTACTATGTTAAATATCAAAATAAAATATTTTGCAGACTTCACGATAAATAAAAAACATGAAAGAAATAGCACAAGTATTCACACATAGACACCGTTATTTTTGGACAATTGTCCCCGTAAAAACCCAACTCAGGAAAAGCGGTGCAACAGATATGAGGGTTTCTTTACTATGCAGAAATTCTAAGTACAAATGTGTGATTGTAATTATCAACCAATCACCTAAAGAAATCTTATGATAATGGGCTAATGAGACACTTCTCACTTCACCATGAAGTTCCGACACTAACCTGCACCCACACTGAGTGGCTCTGCGTAGTGACTGCGTCCTCCACGCTGTCACTGCGTCACTGCTACTGCTGCTCGTTGTGACTGCATTGGTGCTTGCTGCTAGGTGAGACGAGAGTTTCCTTCCCTTCCATAAATGCCCTTCGGATATTGGATGAACCCTCAACTTCCTCTCCAACTCAATATCGAAACTTCCTATACTGCTCTACACTGGCCCAGCGTAATTGCTACTTGGTTATCTCTGCGATGCTGCTATCGCTCCCTTCTCTCTTCTCTCCCCATACTCTCCCTTCTTCAGAAACTCTCCTTCCTGGAGGTTTTCCCTTCTCCTCTCTGCAATCGAGAATCACTTAAATTCTTCCTTCAGCTGAAGAAATCGATCTCTGGATTCTTTCTCTGGCTAATGTGTATTTTCCATAGGCCCCTCACCCTCCTTCTTATAATCTTTCGTTGAACCTTCAACGGTCAAGATGAAAACATATTCAAGGGCTAGGATTAACTTGGAGGTGATCCATGACTTTATCTAGAAGATTCACACTTGGTTTAATTAATACGCTTTAATTAATCAGTTTCCCTAAGTTTAGTAGGAAAACATTAAAAAACAATAAATTAATTTAAGTAAAACATCTCTAGGTGGAATTTTCCAAAATCCTTTCTGGGTATTATGGAATCCATGTGTCTTATACTATATACAAAGTTACACGGCTAGAGCACATCTGATGCTACCATAAATCAACAATTTATGTACTTAGCGCACGGTTAATTTTTTATTATTATAAAAATAAATCTACCATGATGTGTCATGTGTTATTAGGCACTAATGCATATATATACATAGAGAGAGAGAGAGAGAGAGAGAGAGAGAGAGAGAAATATATATATATATATATATAGTAACAACTCGGTGAGAGACACACCATTAAAAAAAGCCACTAAAACATTTGCTCACCCAACTCTGCTAGTGACCTTCACTACATACAGATTTTAGGGCTAATTTTATAGGGGATTTCACAAAAACCTCCATTAGAGGGTCATTTCCTTGTAATGAGATGACTATAAGTGATGTGATCAACCTTCTTTTTAACCTTTTAAAAATAATGGCCCATCACAACCATGTCACCAATTTGGTATGTGAATTGTCCATATTCATACAGTCACACCAACCTTCTTTTCACCTATGTGCATCACATCAAATATTAGGCAACATTCTCTTTGTTTCCTAAGGGATGAGTGATAGAAAAAAGATAAAAATAAATAAATAAATAAATAATAAAAATAATAAAATGTCCTACAACCAAAATACAAAATATGTATTAGTTAAATACGTTCAATATTTCAATTTATAAATGAAACTGTTAATGATAGAAAAGCCACATACCTTCCCTTACAATATCAAAGACTCAATCATGATCAAGTGAAACGATGGCCTCTTCATATCTTGCCACGTCGGAATTGGATGAGGTCCCTTTGGATTGAGAAGGACATATTTCCATCCTTTCATGTACTAGTGTTTTTCACATTAATCAAGTCTGCATCCATCAACACTAATGCAAAACTCACAAAAGCATGCGAGTTTTATTGTCTTGATGGAAAATCATTTCCCCATGTATTTACTCTGCACTGAGTGTAATTCCCTTGTTCCTTCTATAGCATTACAATACCAATGAATGTATCTATTCACATCTCCAAGTTCAACATTCCAAAATAAACTGCAAACGTGCCTAATGGATCTGTCACCTTAAGGTCCTAAATGGGATTTGCACCAGTTTACCACCTCTAGTGATGATTTGATTCGATTTACATCATGAATCATGTAGTACCTCCTAAGTTCTCACTTAACACAAACACTTGTACCATCTTGCTCACCCTTTCCATGTCATGTTTCAAAATAGCTCCAAGTATGTTGAATTTTTGTCTTCTTGTGTAGCCGACTCAACCAATAAAAAGGATGTGTCGAATTGAACTGCATTTAACAACCATCAGACCATATACAATGATTTTTGAATGATATGCTATTTTTTTTAATGATTCATAAATCATGTCAAATCAATGTTGCACAAAAAATGTGTCATTCTCATGATCAACGGTGATGTAAAAGTGATACTCCTTAATCACATCACGTGACTCGTTAGTGCTATGCATACCATCAACATTCAATTGTACATATATTTAAAAAACATGTACGAATATGGACACTCAGTCTGATTGATAGTACTCACTTTAGATCTCTATCTAAGAAGAAAATGTCTAATTCTAAACAAAGTATGTCATTGATAAGATTATGCCTAGTTGGAATACTTTGCGAGAATGTTTAAATTCAGAAGCTTTCCACATGGACCTATGCGAGTGTTTGAAATATTTATAGATTTGGTTATAAAATACCCCCATGAATTGTTGAATGGGAATATTATCCTCAACATAGTTGATCCTCCTAGGCACCAAAGTTGAAGAAGATGGTTGATTTCCCATGCCATACTTATATTGCTTTTATGCGATGATGACATCTGACATCCCACACTGGTTGGGATCAATACAAAATTTCCTATGGAAAAATTACAAATCACCACATTCAATTTATCTTCTCCAACCTATACATATTTTCTTGTAAAAGTAATATTTTGGCTCCCTTCTACACAATATTGATGCAAGAAAATTGCACACGATAGGAGGAGAAGGTTTGTTGTGACATTTCTCCTTGCAAAATTCCCAGCAAATGTCATAATGAAGCTGGAATTAAACATGATATGGACAACAACACATGTCACATATTACATTAGGCCTAATAAACCATGGTTTCAAATTATAAAAAATCCCTATGGATATCTTCACATGGTGATTGATTTCTTGAAATTCCTTGAACAATGCAACTTCTATCATTTCTACAATGTGCTTAGCATGATCTACATTACTCATATTTACCCATGAGATGTCATACAACATGATTTATATCTAGAGTAACACATGAATGGATCTCCCAAAAATATACCACAAGTAATCTAATTCCCATTGTAATCATGTCTTGGTAGGGTTGCTTGGTGGTAAGAGTCCAATAAGAATAATCATCATTTTCATTTACTAAAACCCTAAATTTAATATTCTTGTGCAATTTTTTCTTGAGACGTGGAAATGTTTTGAAATTTTTTCAACTTTTGTTGTCTTGATGTACTTGGTGCAAAAATATTAGTTTTAATTTCCCTACGAGTAGCTCAAACATCTGGTTTTATTGATATTACAAACATACAGAATTCCTTTGATATATTTTCAATAACATTCATATGTGTATTCCTACTTTTAGCACCTTTGATACCCAAAAGCTTTGTGGCATGATTTATTTTCTTATGTTTGATCAACCCATGTATTATCTAAGCTTGTGCAACAACTAAGTGTTTCTCAAAATACTACCGAATGATGTTACTGACATGGTCTCTAACAATGCAAGTAAGGATAGGCTCTCAAAAGGTCCTTTATTGTGCTTGCACCCAATTTTTCTGCAAAACTTCCACTCATTTCCAAACCAATGCAGCTCTCCATTATCTTATCAACTTGAGAGGGCACATATTGTTCCTGTAGTGTTTGATAAAATTGATAGGGAACATCTTGTTCCTCCAGTGGTTTATCATCTTGATAGGGAACTTCTTGTTCATCATGTGATTGATCTACTTGATAGGGCACATCTTGTTCCTCATGTGGTTGATAAATTTCCATCCCTGCATAGTGGAATACAAAATATACTTGTAAGTCAAGTGAATCACCTTCAAAAGACAAGTGAATAATAGATCTATACATGTTTATTTAAGAAATAATAATAGGTGGAAGGTCATGATATGATTGGAAAGATATCCCCCCTATTTTTCTTTGAATTAATGGATATATTGTGGTAACTTGATAGACATGGGGGGCCATTGCTGATTATGGGCAATGGGATCATTTGTGATTTTCATCAAATCTAGGAGATTTAAAGAAGTGACTAATGGTATCTTGTTGGCGTTAGCCATGCTGTAATGACATTGTGTGTTAGTGTTAGTGTTGATATTGGTATTGTTGTACCCTACGAGAAAATATTGGTCGGGGTGCCCTGTGGGGTGGGGTTAGTTGGAGTACCTTGTGGGGCATTGTTTGTATTACCCTAAGGGCTGGTAGTGGGGGTGCCTTGAGAGGAGTTAGATCCCAATAAGGTGGCTCCAAGAATGGATATGAAAAATAAGGTGGCTTGGTCCTGTCTTCTGTGCCATAATGGTAAGATACCAAGCACTCCTCTAGGTAATGGTGGGAGATATTGTAGGCACCTAAAGTGACAGGTAACCCTTGGACCCCCTATGGTTTCCTAGTATTTTTCTGGGAAAATATGGTGAGGGGAATTATATTTAGGAAAACCAAACGAATCACATACATAAGACAAAGAGAAAAATAAATGGTTAATTTTCCATTTAGTTCTAATGTGTGAAAAAATCAACAAAAAGGTTTTATGAGGTTCTGTGTATAATAAAAAATATTAAAAATGCCTAAAATACTTTTGTTCAAGTAGTAACTAGGCCTTATGAATATTTTAGAGTAGGTTACTCGGGCCATGTCATGAATTTCACTGGTGACGCTTCCAGCAACCGAAAACCAACCCAGGTATGGAGAGGGTTATAGTGGCCAGAGGTACTATGGCTACATCCTGAAAGAGGTGGCGATGATTCCAGTAGCTTGACCAAAATTGCCTCAGGTGGCTTTTTCTCCTGCACCCACTACCTATAAGGAAAAATTCCCTAATATTTTTCCACTAAGTTACTTACGTCTAATGGGAATAAGTGAATATCAACTTCTATTTATCATGTTTGGACCCAGTGTTAGTGTCAATTTTTGCATCCTGCCACCAGTGATCAAAATATCTCTTTTCACATCATATTAGGAACCCATTCTGAAATTTTTTTCATTCCATTATGTTATCATGCAAAATACTCGAGGTAGCCTTAGGTTAGACCTCACTCTTTTCAAAAATTTCATCACTTGCTAGCTCATTTAATCACTATGTTGAGTGTCCATCATTCATGATATTTAATCACATTTTCAGTCATTTCACCATGAAGCTCATTCAGTCAGAGTCTCCATTAGGTATTATGGTTTTCAAGGTCATCAAAAAAAAATTTGCACCAATCTGCACCAGCAATTAGAGGAAATGTGGATCCCAAGCCAATTCATGAAATTTCATCAAGTATGAGGCAATTTAAGCTCATAAAAATCATGTCTCCATCATTTTTCAAGAATGCATTCCAAGGGACAAATCATTTGCCACACATAGTGCTAGTTTTTATTCAAAGTATTTTTCTGACCAAATGAATATGAATTTCACAAAACTGAAAGAGGTTGTAGTTAATCATAGAATAAGGAAGAAAAAACTCCTTCATTTTTTACACAGGTGTTATTTTTTGGAAGAAATGTTAAAAATATAGTTGTTGCAAGAGAGTTTCTACACTTCTAGAGTGACCTTGGGAAACTCAAATTTTCTCCTCACTAGAGTGTCAAAATGACTTGCTTGATGAATCAAATGATAACTAGACAGAGATATATTTACAATGCGCTATCATGAGCTCAATTTGGAGTTCAGGAAGGCCTCCAAACATGGCCTGCAAGAGCACGCTGCTCTTTTTACACCCTCATTCTACACTTTTTGACCAGTCTTGGGAGAATTGATTTTTGAGGGGTTATACTTGATAATTTTCAGTGCTTGATAGGTCCATTGTGTAGCATAAAAAAATATATTTCCAACTAGCTATCATGCACCCAATTTTGACTTCAGGACGTCATCCAAAAGTAGGTTTGAAGGTGGCGTTGTGCTCCTAGCATTCTAGCGTTGCGCTCCTTGCATTCTAGCGCTGCGCTCCTTCTGGGGGACTCCACGGGAAAAAATACCACTACCATTGGCTTAAAAAGGCACCAAAAATGGAATTTTGACACTTTTCAAGCCAAAAATGCGCAAAATGGCAGGGAGAAATGGCCAAAAACACCTCAAAAATGACATTTCTGCCCTCATTTTGAGGTAGGCGCTGTGATCTTGACCAGTATTGGGAGATTAAACTTTTGGAGGGATAAAACTTATCATTTTTGGAAAATTTTCCATTTTTGGAAAAAATACAAGATAGGCTTTCCAATGAGCTATCCTAAGCTCAATTTGGACATCAGCAACCCCCTCACACACTGAACTGAAGTTGGCGCTGCGCTCGTGACTAGTGACTGATATTTTTTATTTTTTCTTAGTTTTCTGAGTTTGACCATGGAAAATCATGATTTTACTGATGTAAATGTAATTAAGTTAATTTTTAGTTACTTAAGGGTAAATACATTAGGTAAAAGTGTTTTTGAGGATGAATGAATCAGTTTCACCAAATTTAGTGATGAGTCATCTTAACCTCCCTACACTTTAGGTTTGCAGTTTAGCCTTTTGTGGATCAACTCCACAACTCAAGGATTTGACCCCTAAGGTTGGGAGAATTTGTCTCATGTCTATATCTTTCACGTCTTCACTCATTTGAGAGGTTGGATGTTGTTGTATTGATACACTAGTAAATTCAGATTTTGGCAGGAATATATTGGATGAGTTGTAGCTATTTTGGTGGGATTCTTGTGGTGTTGTATTTTGACATAGTTTCTTCTTTTGTTTCATATGTATGAATGTTTTGTACTTTCCATGTTCATTCCACTTCTATGATATGTTTGATTCTCAAGTATGATAAGCATAATACATCTTTTGTGCTCTTTTTTGGGAGAATCACCATAAATTGTTTCATTTCTTCAGTTTAAAAAAAATCCATGTACTTTCATGCTCTTTTTAGCACCTTCCCAGTCTAATCCATCTCACCTAATAACCCTAAAGTGTAGAGTATATACCTACCTTTCCCCATCATATGCCTGCAATTCTGATCTTATTTTCCCTGACCTAGTTACCTCTTTGACCTAATTCACTCATCCAACACCCAAATAAACCAATCCAAACTCCTGTGCTACTATACCTAGCATAAAACGTAATTGATCCAGCCCTCTTGGATGTGATCCCTTGGAGAGAGCCCTCTCCTACCTAGTAGAGCTAGCTACTTGGCGAGAGATTGGTATGTGGTTACCTTTGTTGGTCTCTTCACAACCTCAAAGATCCGATGGGGTGATAACATCTTGGCGGCCATACTGGGGAAGAAAGTGACAGATCTTCCCTGGGACTGATGATCTAGTTGTTGATGGTGGATAGTGATCAGATGCATATGAAGGTTGAATCATTCACCTGGCCACTCCAGTGTCGAAGAATCCAAAGGTTCAAAATTTTCATGGCGACTCCACTTTTCAAGAACCGGTAGTTTGAAGATATTCTTGGTGAACTCACTGTTGTCAAAATGGATTCAATTTCTCAAAGGTATGCTCCTATGAATCAAGCTCATATTCCTAGTTTTCCGAACAGAATTCCTTGTATAGATTGGCTATCAAGACTGCCAAATTTTAAGGGTCATGATGGTGAAGATGCTAGTTTGCATTTGGTCAAATTTCATTTTCATATTCACAGACTAAAGATTGAGTTTCCTGAATATTTTCTGATGAAGATGTTATGATGGATACCTTGGAGAAAAAAGCGATATCATGGTATGAGAGTCTACCATATTCTAGTTTATATTCTCTAAAGAAATTTCATTCAATTTTCTTTCAACATTATCGAAGGTCTAATTCTTCCTTGTTGATGATTGATGGTTGTTGTGAGATATCTGATAATTTCATTGAGTTTCTTGAAAATTTGTAGGGTACGAGGAGTGTCTAGATGATGAGATCATAGAAACCCTATATGATTTTTCCTCCCAACAAGAATCAATAGCTTCCTCCTTGGATGAAAAATACCGGGACCAAGAAATAGAAATGCCTATTCTTGATATTGAAAATGAAAATCATCAAGCCAATCTTAACTACTATAAAAATCAAGTTTCTCCTCTGTCTGAAAATAAGATAGATCATCTCCTGAAAATTCATGTTACAGCCCAAGCTAATGCAGGTTTGTAGTGTTCACATAGTAAAGAATGTGTTAGTGAAACTTATTCCATCATTGAAAATGAAAATCTAAGTTTAAATGATGACAGTCATGAAACTGATGAAACTATACAATAATTTGTTGTGAGTAAGCCAATTTGTGATGATGATTTCCTGCAAAAATATCAGCTTACAGAGACTGTTGTCTTTCATGAAGAGGATAAGGGTGTCATGTTTAATAATATTGAAGAATGTTTTCTATTCAAGGATGATTTATACTATGAATTTGAGGAGTATGAGCCTAATATAGACAACGTAAAATAGATAGAGTCATAGTTTCCCATGCTTGAGGAATTTACAGTCAACAATCAGATAGAAGAAAGTCATACTTCCATATGCCTTCCTATGGATCAACAACCAAGTGTTCTTTCAGATCAGAATGAAGAGTGTGCTTGTGTTTTTGTTGGATCTCAAGACAATGTAACATTTCATATTTTTGAAGATCCTTTTATTGATTTTCTATAGTTAGTAGGGAAGATGTATTTTCTTGTTTTCATGGACTAGAAGCACTTGTTCAGTGGACACTTGGAGTGGTCTAGTTTTTGTTTTTTCTGCCTGCTCAAGGAAAGTGAGAGAATAATTTCAGTAAGTAGCCATCTGTTGGATTCATTACAATAGAAGGATCACTTCACATGATTGTACATGTCTTTAGCAGGCAGGTGGTTGTCATCGGGATTTGAAGCCCTCAAGTCTCGGTGATATGCTACCGTCAATAAGTTTTGTAAATTTTTATTTCAATCAGTCCAGTTTTGAGTCAGTTCATTGAGTCAAGTTTTCAGTATTCAGTTTGGTTTTTAACTTTGACTCCATGCCCAAAGGATAGGCACTTGTTCTATGGTGTTCTTGGCACCTCCAAGGAGCTACCATCCCCAGCTGGAGCCAATGTTAGTGTCATTTTTTTCATCATGACGCCAGTGATAAAAATATCTCTTTTCACATCATATTAGGGTCCCATTATAATTTTTTTGTCATTCCATTAGGTCATCATGCAAACATTTGGTCACTGGAGGTAGTCCTGGGTCTGACCTCGCTCTTTTAAAAAATTTCATCACTTGTTGGCTCATTTATTCACTATGTTGAGTGTCCATCATTCATGAGTTTTTATCACATTTTCATTCATTTCACCATGAATTTCATTCAGTCAGAGTCTTCATTAGGTATTACGGTTTTCAAGGTCATCAAAAACAAAATTGCACCAACAATTAGAGGAAATGTGGGTCCCAAGCCAATTCATTAAATTTCATCAAGTATGAGGTCATTTCAGCTCATAAACATCATGTCTACATCATTTTTCAAGAATTCATTCCAAGGGACAAATCATTTGCCACACATAGTGCCAATTTTGATTAAAATTATGTTTCTGACCAAATAGAGATGAATTTTACAAAACTAAAAGAGGTTTTTGTTAATAATAGAACAAGGAAGTCAAGCATCCCTCAGTTTTTACAAAGGTGTTATGGTTTGGTAGAAATATAAAAAATATAGTTGCTACAAGAGAGTTGCTGCACTTCTGGAGTGACCTTGGGAAACTAACATTTTCTCCTAGATGGATTGTCCACATGAATTTCTTGATTAATCCAATGTTAACTAGAGATATCAAGCTTTCCAATTAGCTATCATGAGCTCCATTTTGAGTTCAATAAGGCCTCCAAAAGTGGCCTACAAGAGCATGTTGTACATTTTACACCCTCATTTTTCACTTTTTGACCAGTCTTGTGAGAATTTATTTTTGAGGGGCTATACTTAATAAATTTAAGTGATTGATAGGTCCATTGTGTATTAGACATAAATATATTTCCAATTAGCTATCATGCACCCAATTTTGACTTCAGGAAGTCATCCAAAAGTAGGTTTGAAGGTGGCACTGCGCTCCTGGCATTCTGGCATTGCGCTCCTCACGCTAGCATTGCGCTTCTTATGGGTACCTCCAAAGCCAAAAATACCACCACCATTGGGTTCATAAGGCATCAAACATGAAATTTTGACACTTTTCAAGCCAAAAATGGATAAACAGGCCGGGATAAATGGCCAAAAACACCTCAAAAATGACATTTCTACCCTCATTTTTAGGCAGGTGCTGCGCTCCTGACCAGTCTTGGGAGATTGAACTTTTGGAGGGATAAAAATTTTCATTTTTGGAAACCAATTACATTTTTGGAAACTATACAGGACAGGATTTCCATTGAGGTATCCTGAGCTCAATTTGGACATCATTAACCCCCTCAAAAGTGGATCAGAAGTTGGCACTGCGCTCCTGACCAGTGACTGATATTTCTTATTTTTTCTTAGCTTTCTGATTTTTACCATGGAAAATCATGATTTTAATTATTTAAAATATGGATTTAAATGTAATTGAGTTACTTATGAGTTACTTAAGGGTAAATACATTAGGTAAAAGAATTTTTTAGGATGAATGAATCGATTTCACCAAAGTTAGGGATGACTCAGTTTGACCTCCCTACACTTTAGGTTTGCAGTTCAGCGTTTTATGGATCAGCTCCAAAAATCAGGGATTCGACCCCTGAGGTTGGGATAAGTTGTTTCATGTCTATATATTTCACCTCTTCACTCATTTGAGAGGTTGGGTGTTGTTGTATTGATAAGAGACACTAGTGTATTCAGATTTTGGAAAGGAATATATTGGATGAGTTGCAACTATTTTGATGGGATTCTTGTGGTACTGTATTTTTACACAATTTCTTCTTCTATTGCAAATGTATGAATGTTTTTTACTTTCCATTTTCATTCAATTCTATGATATGTTTGATTCTCAAGTATGATAAGCATAATACATCTTTTATGCTCTGTTTTGGGAGAATCGCCATAATTTGTTTCATTTCTTCAGTTTAAAAATAATTCATGTACTCTCATTCTATTTTTAGTACCTCACCAGTCTAATCCATCTCACCTAAAAACATAAAATTTTTAGAGTGCCTACCTACCTTACCCCATCAAATGCCTACAATTTTGATCCTATTTGCCCTGACCTAGTTACCACTTTGACCTAATTCATTCATCCAGCACTGAAGTCAACCAATCCAAACCCCTATGCTACTATACCTAGCATAAAACCTTATGTATCTAGCCCTCTCCTGCCTAGTAGGGCTAGCTACTTAGCAAGAGCTTGGTCTGTGGTTACCTTTGTTGGTCTCTTCACAGCCTCGGAGATCTGGTGGAGTGATAACACCCAGAACTCCTACCAAGTGCTGAAAGACAAAAACGAGGTTTGTAATAATCCCCCACCTAATCCTTACCTTTTCACGAGTTTCTTCTCATCAATGTATTTGTCACTGGATGATTTAGGATTTTAAGCTCCCTAAAATCCAACTTCTATGTTTCAAGATATAAACAACCACGAGGGCTTATGTGTTTCCTACCCCTGTGATCCTAACCTGAACTATAAACTATCTTATGGCCCCTATGGGGAATTTAATGTGTTCAATTTAAGGTTGTTTTTAGAGAGTCTTTACTTCACTTGCGGTGTGCAACAACCGCAAGCTCAAAGAAACTAAGTAAAAATTTTCCAAAAGAGGATACACTTTGTACCAAGTTTAAGTGAGCTAAGTGTGTGGAGTGAAGATGTGTGCAAGTGAAATTGTGAATGTACAAAGTGAGAATTGAAATGATGTGGATATGTGATGATCATTTACCATTCCCCTAATTACACTATGTGATAGTTGTTCCTTGCATGAAAATAAAGGATGTGTGGATATGTGCTTGCATATCTAGGGAGATGGAAAAATTAGTGATTTGAGAGATATTTACGGTCCCCACAGGTTCGCCACAAGGGTCCAAGGGGGGGAGTGTCTACTTTCTTTCTTTACTAACACAAACTCGTAGTCCAAAAATAAAATGAAATAATGGTTTGGTCATCAAAAAAGTAAAAACATTGTGTAGATTTAGGGCCACTTACTTTCCTTCTAGTTAAACTAGGTGTGGGGTTAATTGGAATGAACAAAACAAGTAAAAAATATATGTGGATTATGACCACTTAATTTCCTCCTAGTTTTAAGTTATTTTTTTGTACAACATTTAAAAATAAAAGATAAGAAATTACTCTAATTGTAATGGTTAGTAAAGAAAATCGGTTAGTAGTGATGGTGTGCGCAAGGTAAATAGTGCACATACAAAGTGTTTGAATTGCATGTATGTGGATATGTGGTGATCCTTTAATACAATTCCCCTAATTACACTATGTGATGCTTTCTTCTTGCAAAAGAAAAAAGGTGTGGATAATGGACAACTTATTTTTCCAAATTATGCTATGTGAGCATATAGGGAGATGGAAAATTAGTGCTTTGGGAAACATTATATTGCCATTACCAAATAAATTGTATTATGTAACTTTATATAATTAAATATTCCAAAATAACCATTCAAATATATGTATACTTACCTAAATTAATATGCATCTTTTTAATATGTATTCAACTTATACATATTTATCCCTCAAACAAATTAGAGTCACTTGAAACCATTATATATTAAGCATAAGAACAAATAAATTTCATCAAGCCAAGCCATTCAAATAGCTAAAATTTATTTTTTATACATAAATCATAATTTAAATTCAAGGGATGCCACAATTGAGAACACCCAATAGAGGAACCCCCACGTAGAGGATAAGAAAATTGCAAACTAGTTGAAAGTATGCAATTTGTAAAACATTTGCACTTAAATTTATATTTTATGTTTTAAATATGGTCTTATGTTAATAATGAAAAATTAATTAATTTACACATAAATTTTAATGATAAAAGTTATATTTATCTTTTATGTTAAATATGACTATGTTGACAAAAAATAATAATTAATTATATATAAATTTTAATGATATATTATAATTTAAGTGTTAAAAAAGTGTAATTTAAAATGTGCATTATATGGATATAATGTGTGGTTATATATTTCTATAAAAGCTTAATAAAATACAATATTGAATATTTTAAAATATTTTATTTTAAAATTAATTTTAAAATTTTTCTAATATCATAATTCAAAATGTTTAATATATTTTAATCTTCTTTATATAAAATTATTGTATTTAATTAATTAATTATTTCAAAAAAATCTACAATAATACTAAAAGAAAATTAGAATATATATATATATATATATATATATATATATATATATATATATATATATATATAACTCGATCTCTCCATTTACCAAGTGAAGCATTTAACCTTTTTCAAAAATAGTTCTTCTTAGCAAAAAAAATTAATTTTTTACTCTATAAAACCTAAATTAAAAGTGATCTCTACAACAATAATGGTATTATATTTTTTTTCACATATCTCATTCACCAAACATTTCAATTAAAATCTAATGCCAACTAAAAGGGATTATGAGAAGAGAAGGAAAGAGAAAAATGATTTAAAAAGAATAGGTGTTAAGAATAAAATTAGAAAAAATGGAAAGTAAATTGTCAATATCCCTATTTCCTAAGTAATATAGTCCCACAAGCAATAATCTCTCTTCACTCTCCCCCCAAAACATATTTAAGAAAATAAAAAACTTAACCATTTAGGGATAGGATTGAAGGGTGTGCGATAAAGGTGATCTATTGTTAGACATAACCCCAAAATATTACTAATGAATCTAGATTTGGAGCTTTGTTTGGTTTCACAACAAGTCACATTTATCAAGTGAAGCATTTGACCTTTTTCAAAATTAGTTCTTCTAAGTATATTTTTTTTTTCATTCCTTCAAAAGACTATATAAATCCCAAACTAAAAGTGATCCCTATTGTAGCAAGGATGGTATTATATTTTTGTTTGAATATATCTCATTCACCAAACATTTCAATTAAAATCCAATGCCAAGTAAAATGGATTGTGAGAAGAGAATGAAATAGATTTAAGTGATTAAAAAAGAATATGTGTTAGGAATAAAATTGTAATAATTTGAGAATTTGTTAAAGAAACCAAACAGAATGGCTCAAAAATGTGAAGAGGATGAAGATCTGGAAAATTTGATGAAGAAAATATTATATAATAATTTGCAAGGTTGTTGAACTAAAGACTAACAAAAATTAATGTTTAAACTCTTATATATGAAATCTAAATACATTCAGAGGGAATTATTACTAACTTAATGATATGGAGAATATTTCGAATTTGAGAGAATGGAGGATTCTTGAAAAAACAAGCTAGTGATTATCAAATTGAAGGGCCATGTTTATTTCATGAGAGAAAATTAATCTATATCTATAAATTTACAAATTTAACTATATAAGATAATTTGTGACTAAAAGCCATACAATACATAAATACACACTCCATACAAGAAGAAACTTATTCAACTAGTTTTTAAGTATGTTAATATTTGAAAGTGTACTATACAAGATCAAATTAGTTGGAAAATTTTTTCTTCATTAGAAGCACCATATCATTTATCGTTTTAAAAGGTGTAACTAAAATTACCATAAAACAATAGTAAAAATAACTTTCTTAAAGGGATAACTTATCATAATTATAGATAATTTCACAATTCCAAACAAAAAGTGGAAGAAATGCAGGATGAGAAGTGTGACAAGATCAATCAAATGTTGAAAACCTTTAAGCACTATTGACCATGAAAGAAAAAACAATCAACACATTAAAAAAACATCCACACAAGACACACAAGATATTTGGGGGAAAACCCTTCACCGGGAAAAAAACCATGGTTGTTGTTGTTGCACTACTCTAAATATCTTATCAAGAAAAACATGTCTTTTACATATATTTGCTAACTACCATCAGCATGAAGACTCGACCTCATATACAGTCAATTGAATTCGATCATCCTGGAGACTCAATTCTACTGATCAACTCGGAAGACTATGTTCCCACGGAACTATGAACTACCATATGTTGAAAGGCACCATGATCAATTTATCCTCGCCCAACTATGATTGGAATATCCAACTACCATTGGATTGAGAATCAGTTCCTTTTGTTGAATATTCGTAATCACTGCTCCACATCCATGAATTCATTGCTCCTCTAATCTATGCAAGCCTCCTTTCATTTATTTTCAAACTGGATCCCAATAATTTCTACTCAACTCGATTCAACTCTACAATACGAACTCTAGTAGAAAGACATTATCAAATCAATAATCACCACAAAAATATTGTCTCCACACAAGAAAAGTAGTGGTTCAAATCTATCCAACAAAAAATGAATAATATCACCAGCAACTAAATAAAACTCATGGAAAACCACCACACCAAAATACAAATGTCTCATAATACATTCAACAACATAAGACACTAAGGCTATGTTCCAAATGCATCAGCAGCTCCTGAAAAATAAATGTGAGAGTCACTAATATGGAGCTCCATCAATACCAAACTCTATTACAACTCTCAGCATCACTGATCTGGATTTTGGAGATTTGAATCAACATTATGCTTCATAAAAGATATATTCTCATATTGCTTCCATTATAGCTCATACACTGAAGTAAAAAATCTCACTAATGGGTTTGAAGTATACTCACTTTATGTATCCTTATGTAACTCACTTACAGTCACCATGAACCAATCCTCAACTCCAAAATGATGAATATAAAACATGTAGGGCGAAATTGAGCTTGGGGCTAGGATCAAAGGTGCACAAATTTGACCAAATCAATCCACTAACATTAATACTTGTGCACTAAAATTTTTCACATCATTAGATGATCCGGATTTATGTAGGAATGAAAAATAATACACATATAACCATAAATACAAATATGCAATGAAAATAACACTTAATTTCATTAATATCAAAGAACTGAAATTTGGTTACAGACATAATGGAAATAAACTAGCTAGGGTGTTTGTACCTTATCTCTGAGAAGAGATGTAGCGGCTATAGGCCTCTAAATTGTGTTAAAATGAGGCTAGAGGGCCTATTTATTATTTATAAACAATGGAAAACCCTAAACATCAAAAACCCTAACCCTAGGAGACGAAGTGCCAAAACTATGGGCTCCGTTTGGGTAAATTGGTGTTTCAACTTCCCAGGGACGTAACTTTTGCATACGATCTCTGTTTGATGCGTACCATACCTCATTAGAAATATATATCTAAGTACTAAAACTTTTGATGTGAGAAACATTGGTCCATGGACCCGTTTTTCTCCCGGGTTTCCCAAAATACATCATTTAGGGCATCAAAACAGCTCCGGAAGTTTAGGACCTAAAAAACTGCAAAAAATAGCAAGTTGTGTCCAAACTGAAAAACTGAAAGAGACAATGGTGGGGCCCCAAGTGGAATAGATGGGTGGCCACCAATATCCACCTGGATCATTCCTCCCACCTTAGGAAGAAATGGTCCCCATTACGTTGAGTTCCTCCATGAGATGAGGAAAATTCTGCTAAACTTGGTCCCTGGTGAACCACTTGCCTTGGTGCAGGAGTTGGCCAGCTTTGACAACCTGATACAGTTGGATTTTATGTTGGCAAGTGTCCTTGATTTAAATGTCCATGATACAATCTGTGGTGGCCTGTTTCATGCATTCTGGGTTTAACTCTATTGGTGTGAGTTGTTATGCAATGTCAGAGGTGTCTAATAGAGGTGGGAGGTAGGGACAAAGGCGATCCACATTGAATACTGGGTGCAGACCAAGGAATGGTGGAATACTAAGCTCGAAGGCATTGTGCCCTATAGCCTTGGTGATGGTGTATGACCCATATCAGAGTGGACGAAGCTTGGGGTGGGGTCCAGTGAGGTGCTCCTTCTGCAAATGTAGCCACACTTTGTCACCCACCTGGAAGTTGTGTGGCACCCGATGTTGATCATTTCATTGCTTGTACTTAGCATTTTCTCTGTCCAATATGTCATGAACCTATTGGCGGATGTGTTTTATATGCTCGATGAAGATGTTCGCTTTGTCAGCTTCAAACTGGACATGAGCCGAATCGGCCTGAGTAGCCGCAAATGACATGGCTACGATAATGGGACATAGTGGCTGGAATCCCAAACCCACCTGAAAGGGGCTGTGGCTAGTTGAGATGTGGAGGGCCCATTTATAACTGTGTTGTACATAGGGGAGGCTTCCATCCTATGTGCGTGGATGCTTTGAATTATACATGCGCGGAATGTGTACAATCATCTTGTTGACAACCTCTGTCTGGCCATCAGTTTGGGGATGGAAAGTTGTGGACTTGGTGAGCTTGGTGTCCAGCATTGACCAGAGGCTGGACAAAAGTGTGTTGAGGAACCTGTTGTCCCGATCTAAGATGATAGACTGTGGGATCCCAAAGTGCACCCACACTCATTCAAAGAAGAGTTTAGCAGTGCCTTCTGTTGTGATATTCTTCTTTCAAGCCACCATAATGGCCATCTTCGAGAATCTGTCGATGACCACAAAAACACAGTTGTTTCCATGCATAGTAGAAGGAAGGCTCGACATGTAATCCATGGAGATGGATTCCCAAGATCGACTAGGGGAAGGTAGTGGATTATAGAGGCCTTGCTTCCTAATGGTCAGTTTGGCAATGGCACAAGTAGTGCAGGATCTGATGTACTTCCCGAGATCCTGTCAAAGGTTCGACCAATAGACATACTTCTGGAGTATTTCCATTGTTTTCTCGACTCCAAAATTCCCAACGACTCGACTTTAGTGTTCTTCCCATATCATCTTGGCATGTTCGCTTGAACGAACACAGAGGTGTCCCACGTGACATAACAGTGCATCTTCGAGGTGAAAAATTGGAACTTGCGTACCCCCCAAGAGTGCCTTGTATGTGTAGCCAAATTCTGGATCACTCTTGTAGAGAAGAGGGAAATTAGAAGTCTCGTGCCCACAAGAGTTGAGAATGATGGTTAGCGCCAAGATCAGTGGTCGGTTGAGGCAGTCTGAAACATTATTGATGCTACCCTTCTTGTACTTGATGTTCAAATTAAACTATTGCAGATATGTGGACCACTTCTGATGGCGAGCGTTCTGCAACTTCCCTTGTGTCTGTATGAATTGCAGGGGTTGGTGGTCTATGTGGATTATTGTTTCCTTCCCCAAAATGTAATGCTTCCATTGTCTACAAGCCTCGACAATGGAATACATTTCTTTGTCATAAGTGGGATACTTGCGAACTGTGTCAGACAATGTCGCACTGTGATATCCTACTAGATGCCCTTGTTGAGTAAAAAATTCCCCAATAGCATAGTCAGAGGCATTTGTCTCGATCTCAAATGGTTGTTGCAAGTCTGGTAATGTGAGCACTGGGGAAAAATAGAGGCAATGTTTCAATCCTACAAAAACCTTCTATTGAGATTCTGACCAAAATAATTTTGCTTTCACTCCTTCCTTGGTGACTTGACTCAAGGGCCAAGTGATATGAGAGAATAGCAACACAAACCTGCGATAGAAATTAGCAAGACCCAGAAAGTTTTGAGGCTCCATTAGAGTGGTTGTGGCTGGTCAATCCCGAATGACTTGGATCTTGGTTGGATCCACATGTGCGCAACTTGTGTTGCCGCAGTGTTTCGAGGACTTGTCGGATGTGGTGGAGGTGCTCTTCCCAAGTATGGCTAAAGATCATAATGTCATCCAAGTACACCACTACATATGAGTTGGTGAATGGTCACAAGATGTTGTCCATCAACCTCATGAAGATTGTGTGACCATTCGTCAACCTGAAAGGCATGACTAAACATTCGGTAAGGCCCTCCTTTGATTTTAAGGCACTCTTCCACACATCGGAGGGTTCTATTGGTACTTGGTGATACCCAGACTTCAAGTCGATCTTGCTGAAATATTTTTCCCCTTTGAGTTGGTCCAAAAGGTCATCAATCCGTGGGATCGAGTACCTGTTCCGTATAGTGATCTTGTTCAACACCTGATAGTCAATACAGAGTCTCCAAGTCCCATCCTTCTTCTATACCAACACGATCGGTCTCCCATAGGGTGATGAACTCGGCCAGATGTGACCTTTCTGCAGCAGCTCCTGAATTTGCCTCTTGATTTCATCGTTTTCCATAACAGAGCGCCAATAGATCGGTCCATTGGGTAGCGGCGCACTTGGGGTCAGATCAATGGGGTGCATGACCTTACAGTGCAGAGGCACCCCTGTGGGTGAGGTGAAGATGTCCCCGTACTCCTCCACAACCTTGTCCGTTTGTTGTTGTAGTGCAGAGGAGCCCTATCTAAAGTTCGTGGCCACAGTCTTCTTTTTTCCCTGGGGGTGGATAATTGGGAAAAAAAAAACCTTGTTTTGGAAATGAATTTACTGCATTGTTTTGAAGTAACCAAAAATATAGCGACACACGATGGTACCTCTGGTAACTTGTACAGCTTATTTCCCAAAGTAACAATAACAACACGAGGTCGGGACTCATACACAGCATGTCGCTTCCACAAGTATGATTGGCCTAATAATACATCACAAACATCAAGAGGAGAAATGTCACATAATACCTCATCCGTGAAGGGCTTGATGTTGTAGGGAAGGCAGCACTACTGGCTGATGCGGAGATCCCGTCCTTGGTGAAGCCACCCGATGGTGTATGGTTGTGGGTGTGCTATGGTTGGCAAGCCCAACCGCTTCATGACGTCTGTTGAAATGAGATTCTTTTGGCTCCCATTGTTGACAATGAACTATATTGGGGAACCCTTTATCCACATCAGGGAGTGGAAGAGATGCTCCTCCTCCTCTGGATCTTCCGGTACTTCCTTCTGGATCTTCGCAGTGGCAACAGTGTCATTGGGCTCTGCATCAATAATTTGTTTCCCTTTTTTGTTCCCCTTGTCAGGTTTTGATTTAGATTCAAATCATGCATCTGAATCAGAAGCCCTCATCTCAGCCACCAGCAACTGCTTGGCCCGACACTCACTTTTCTTGTGAGTGGAGCTCTTTGGAACTCACACCACTTTCACGTGTCCTTCTTTGGCTTTGCGGTGTTGTTATTTGTTTGCGGCTTTGGTAAGTTTTCTTGGGCCACCATGCCTTGGATTTGTCCATTTTTCTATGGTTTGGGGGCACCTTTCCCTTGCTTTTGATTCACATATCCAAAGTATCACTTCTTCTGGTTGAATTTCTACACAATCTTGCCTGCATACTGATATGTCGTACCAGGCAAGGAGATGTTGAGGAAGTCCATTTCCTCTTGAATGTATTTGTTAAGACAACTGCGATACTTTAGCACCAAATGTTTCTCTGAATCTTTGATACCCAACTTTGTGCGCAAGGTATGGAACAAAATTTTTAGATCGTACACATCTTGATCCCTTTGTTGTCGCAACGTGGTCCATTGTATGTACTTGTTCTGATAGATCCCCACGGGATAGTATTGTTCCTTGATGGCATCTCGAAAATAATTCCAAGTGGGTATGGCTGAGAATAGAGAGGGTTTTTTCTTGTCCTTTTTCTCACAGAGGTTTACCACCAGTCCTTGACATGGGAGGTAGCTTTGAGGAGTGAAAAAATAATCTTCTCCTGGTCAAAAAAGTCATCAACCGAGAAATATCCTTCTAATGGATTCAACCATCTATCTACAACATCTGCATCTATTTTACCCTCAAATATGGGAATTTCAAATTTTTCTTGTACCTTAAAGGGAGTTACGCCTCCAAAGTGGTTGTTGGATGCAGATGCGCCACCAATGGGCAGTCATTGAAGGATCTGGGAAAATTTATCCATCATCGCGTTCCTTGGTTTTTCGAGGGCCTCCTCGAGCAATATTTTGATAGGATCTCCTGCTCCCTCATCTTTCTTTTCATCCCCCATGGGTGATCGTCAGGGTTTATGAGGTTGATCTTGCAAAGGTTCAACCAGATCAAGCCCTAACTCCTTATACCCCGACCTCATTGGGGACATGCAAAGAAGGATCGAGAAAAATCAGACCACTCTGATACCATTGATCTGGATTTATGCAAGAACGCAAAAGAATATACATATAACCATAAATACAAATATGCATCGGAAATAAAAATTCAGTTCATTATTATTAAAGAACTGAAATTTGCTTACAAACAGAATGGAAATAAACTAGCTAGGGCACTGGTAGCTTATCTCTGAGAAGAGATGTGGCGGCTACATGCCTCTGAAATGTGTTACAATGAGGCTCGAGGATGTATTTATTATTTAGAAACAATGGAAAACCCTAAACATCCAAAACCCTAACCCTAGGAGATGAAGCACCAAAACTATGGGCCCCGTTTGGGTAAATTAGTGTTTCAACTTCCTGAGGACGTAACTTTGGCATATGATCTCTGTTTGACACGCACCATACCTCATTAGAAATATCTATCTGAGGACTAAAAAATTTTATTTTTGCTCCTGTTTTTCCCAAAAAACATCGTTTAGGGCCTCAAAACGACTCCATAATGTCAGGACCCAAAAACTACTAAAGATAGTATGTTTTGCCGAAACTGAAAAACTGAAAGAAAAAATGGTGGGGCCCCAAGCAGAATAGGCAGGTGGCCACCAATATCCACCTGGATCATTGGAGGGCCATTAAAAACCTTTTCTTACCTTTTCCAATTAATATCGAAGCTTCTGGGACTTACCAAGTAATTTTTTACCCAATCAGCGCAAGGAATGCATGGAAAAAGCACTACCAGAATGCATACTTTACTCCTGTGAAGTAAACCTGCATATGTACACTTTTTATATGAAGGAAACTAGCGTGTGCACATAAAAATTATATTTTTCCACTCTTCTTGGCTGAAATCTTCTTGAAACTGATTATATTCTTCTCTAAGCACATATACAAGCCTCCAAACCTAATACATAGCTTCTGACACATCTGCAAGTGGATCAAATATTTCTCCCAAGTGTCATTTGCCAAATTTACCTAAAATTCCAACAAACAAGGTTGGTGATAGTGCCAAGAAATCCTCCACTCTTCAACAATCATCTCCACAGGAGGAAACACCTCTAACAGACCTACAATACTCTACAGAACATCTCCATCATTAAACTAGGGTCATCACAGTACAACAAGTCATATCCATGAGTGTAAGCATGAAGACCTAGATGAAGACCTAGTTTCCAACTTAGCTAGTCTCCCATCAGCCATCAACCATACTAATGCCAACATCTTACTAACTTGAGTGACATCATATTGTTGACATCAATTCCAACACAATCATCCCAATGTCAATACAACTAGTTGAAACCATACTACAATGAATGGCATCAACACATAAGCTAGGCTACAAGGATTTAAATCAATACCAACATGAGCTAGCTGCCATCATGAACTCATGCCAACATCAACTAGTTGGATCCATGCACACCATAATGGAAACAACCTCCCCCATTGGAATTGATGGAAACCATACACAAACTGTAGGCCATCATCCTTTATATCTCACCCCTTTGAAATCAATGGAAACATGGAAACTCCATATGATAAGGAAACAAGAACTGAAGCACAAATACTGGAGTAATACATCTATAAATAGCTGAAATATATTGTATATCAATGATCATCCATGCCTCCATACAAGAAACAAGAAACATATATACCAATCAACATCCAAAGTAGGATACCAACCAATCAAACACCTCAAGCAATAAGAAACATCATGCCAACATGAGGAAATCACAAGCAACATCAATGAGCATCACATAATAGTAATCATGAGAAACATCAAGTATATGCAATAATATCCATATGAGAAACCAACCAACACTCCTCCACATAGCAACATATCAATGCTAAACATTTCCTCTTTTCTCATAACATGAGGCTAAGAACCCCAATTTTCATAACATAGCATAAGGAACATCATGACATCTCCAAGCGGATCATAATGCCAACAATGGATGGCAGAAATAAAACAAGAGAAAATAATTTCCCCCCCCTAAACACATGCCATCTCCAAGTTGTAGTGATCGCTTTCGCTGCAACATTTGCTTCCTTGCCAAGAAATAAGCACCATATGGACCAATACTCCACGTGAACATGAATAAAATGACATATGCATTGATAAATACATGGATATAGCAGTGACATAAGACCTCATACATGACCTCATATGAACATAACATGACCTCACGACTCATGACTATATGACCTAATGATACATAAAATAAAAGTACATGGTTTCATGATAATTTTACATAGATATATCAATAAATACATGGTTTTTATGATCAACTCCTATGGAACAAGGACTCAAATACATGACACACCATGACGGTTACATCAACATTAGCCCATAAATGTGGTTGAAAAATAGACTCATAATACTCCTCCAAAAGAAGCCTATCACCATGATGACTCAACAAATATTTAATAGAATCTTAACCATTACATAATGATGAAGCAATAAAAAATACATGGTTGTTGTAATCACCATATAAAAACCTATACATGGTTGGTCCATGTCACAAGTTATCTCCATACATCCTGAAGTAATGATCACAATCTATGCATGGATCCACATCTTTTCAACCACTTGTTAGAGGAAACCAAAAGCATTTACATGGCTGAAAATGTGTTCTTTTTTATACTCGTGAAAGACATATAAAGTTTCTATAGTCACATGAGTGGAAAGGAATTATATATAAAAAATAAATCATGAATCTCAATACCATGCATAGCTCCCCCTGAGCTCAATATATTTCCAATAGAAAAGTTGATCATGTGGGCCTGAATGTGCATGAGGATGGAATGAACTCATCATATGTTGCTGCAAAATTTATCATACACTCCCCTTGAGGTTATGAACCTCTCATGAATTATGTATTCTATGAATATGCATGAAATAATCATGGACTACAAAAGGTAATTCTCTTCACTACTTGAAGAGTTGTTGCTCCTTCTTCCTCCACACAGTCTTGGGATGCTTCTTTTCCTCCATTGGATTTATGCTAGTTCTTCTTTGTTTTTGCTTATTTTGACGATTTTTCCTTGAGTAATGGGGAAACAAAAAATCTCTTTCCATATTTCTAAAACTCTGGAATATATAGCACTCCACATGGCCAAGAGGATCAAATATTCACATGCTCATGCCAGATCTAAATCTTGCATGAAATGTGCCTCACCTCCAACGATTAGACCTGCAATCTATTTCCTTATGTCCAAATAGGTGACATGAGTAACAATAACCATTAAGATCATAATTATACATGTTGGCCAATCTCCTTGGTGTTGGGTATGTGTTATATTCTTTCCACGACTAGCCCCACGTGTTGTACGTTGCGCCAGGCGCAGCAGGGGGACCACAAGGGGGGAGGCAGCCCCCACTGTTGGGGTCCGAGGTAGTGCCCCAGTGAAAATTTGTTTTGTGTGCGGGCCCACTCGTAGGCGGACCCACCCATGTTTTGTGCATGATTTTGCACATGGTTTTGGGGTACGATGGTTTTCGGCCCCTGGTATTTTCTAGATCCGGTCAAGGGAACTACGATTATGTTCTAATCCAGGGTTATTAGATTGGGGTTTATGTATGCTTCGGCATGTATATATATGTGTTGTAACACTAAAAGGAATAAAATGAAAAATCAAGCTGGTCGTCCCAATTTGGGATCCAGGGGAAAATATCTGTGTTTATCTATTTTATGTTTTATGCTCTTGCTATTGTTTATTTTCTGTTATAAGATTCGTGTGTAGATAATTTATGTTCAGGGTTAAAACCTACATCTGGAATCAGAGTTGTTTTGGCTTCAAGGAGACGCCTTTTCTGCTAAAGTTTTTTTGCTCGGGCCTGAGGTAGACCCTGTTCAGTGGGAGATCTGCAGGATTGATTCTTGCGGTGAAATAAGATGGCGAGCGGCAGAAAGATAGAGATCGAGAAATTTAATGGTTAGAGTTTTGAGTTATGGAAGCTCAAGATGGAGGATCTGCTAGTGGATAAAGATCAATGGATCGCGGTAGATCCGGGTACTAAACCAACGGAAATGTCAGATGAAGACTAGAAGAAAATGGATCGGAAGGCTAAGAGCACAATACGGTTGTGTGTCTCAGATTCAGTATTGTTGAATGTATCTGGGGAAGCTACGACGAAGAATTTATGGGAAAAACTTGCGACTTTGTACCAATCTAAGTCTCTGGTGAATAAGTTGTTCCTGCGGAAAAATCTGTATAAGTTGAGGATGAAGGATGGAGACTTGGTGACAGAGCATCTGAATGCTTTCAATACTGTGGTAAGTCAGCTGTCATCTGTTGATATTAAAATATCAGATGAAGATAAGTGCATCAGTTTGTTGTGTTCTCTACTAGATTCGTGAGACAGTCTGGTTATTGCAATAGGTAGCAATACAACTACCTTGAATTTTGATGACATTGTCTCAGCCTTATTGTCGGAGGAAATGAGACGGAGAAATATGGAGGGCCAGAATGGAGATGCCTTATCTGTACGAGGAAGGTCCCAAAACATAAACAAGAATAAGGTTTTGAGCGGGAGATCCAAATCTAGAGGGAGATCTAAATCTCCTGGAAATTTTGTAAAGGTATGCTGGAAATGCGGAAAGGAAGGGCACTACAAAAAGGATTGTAGATCTAAAGCTCCTGAGAAAGGAAAGGGATCTGATGATGCTCCTTCTGCAGAGGCACAAACCACCTCAGATGAAGGTGGGGATGTGTATTTGGCTTCTTCTTCAAATACACATTTAGATCATGAGTCATGGTTGATTGACTCAGGTACATCCTTTCACTTCACTCCCCATTGGGAGTGGTTCTACGAGTATGAGAAATATGATGGTGGTGATGTCTTCCTAGGGGATGATAGGAAGGCCAGAATTTTCAGACGTGGAAAGGTCAAGCTGAAGCTACAAGGTGGAAGGATTAGAACACCGGGGTGTTCGCATATTCCTCGCATCGGCCGGTGAATCATCAGAAAGGATGATGCAGCAAAAACAAAGAACGAAGAAAGACGTTCAAGATGGTTCGTATTCACCATGACGTGGAGTTTGATCAACTGGATAACCTACAGCACTGTTATTGATGGGTGCAAAAATTTTGTGGTTCCTGAAAGAGGAGCGAAAAGCCTAGCGGTCTCTAGAGAAAAGACCATGCTATGGCATCAAAGGTTTGGACATATTGGAGAGAAGGGCCTTTAGATACTGCATGGAACAAGGGTGGTAAATGTTCATCTTCCGGATTTCTGTGAACATTGTGTATATGGGAAGCAGAATCGGGTGAGTTTTCCTTCTGGTGCTAAGAGGGTGAACAAGATATTAGAACTTGTGCACAGTGATGTGTTTGGACCTGTGTCAGTTCCATCATTGGGAAAGTCCGTGTACTATGTTTCATTCATAGATGACTTCTCAAGGAATACATGGATATATTTCTTGAGGAAGAAATCTGAAGTCTTTGACAAATTTAAAGAATTTAAGGCTCTGGTGGAAAACCAGACAGAGAAGAAGATAAAGGCATTGAGGACAGATAATGGTGGGGAGTTCCGCAAGAAGGAGCTGAAGGAGTTCACGAAGAAGTGCAAGAAAGGCGCAGATCATTCATATCCGGGGAAAACAGAGTTTAAAGAATGAAAATAACACTGATGGAAAAGGCAAGAAGCATGCTCAGTGGTACCGGGTTAGGACAAGAATTATGGGCAGAGGCAGTGGAGACTGCATGCTATCTGGTTAACAGATCACCTTCATCAGTGTTGGAGTATAAGACTCCACATGAGGTATGGACTGGTAAGAAACCCTCTCTTTCACATCTAAGGGTATTTGGATGTGATGCATATGTACATGTTCCAAAGGAGAAAAGGACCAAGTTGGATAATAAATCTAAAAGGTGCATCTTTATTGCGTATAAGGATGGTTTAAAGGGTTACAAGCTTTGGAACCCAGAAACAAGGAAGGTTGTGTACAACCGAGATGTGGTGTTTAGAGATATGAAAGATGTTGTTACACATGAAGTCCTACCAAAGGAACCTGAGAAGATAGAGTTTGAGCTAAATGAGGATGAATCAGACTCTACAACAGAAGAAGACTCAGAAGAGGAAGAGCCAAAAACTCCAGCTATGAGAAGATCAACTCGAGAAAGAAGGAAACCAGAAAGGTATAGTCCATTTGCTTTTTGTTCAGGTTTTGCCTTAACTATAACTGATGATGATCCCAGAACTATCAGGGAGGCAGTAGATTCAGAGGATGGAAAACTTTGGAAGGAGGCCATGGTCGATGAATGTTGGGAAAAATACTGAGAGGGGGGGGTGAATCAGTATTTATGACTTATTCAAAACTTTTTACTTTTCCACTCTTTAAAACCCATACGCTACTTTACTTAACCAGACTAGCGTATATACGCGGATACCTTTCACAAAACTCGTGTATGTACAGAGATCTTAGTATGCAATTAATTCTTTACTTTGATCCTTGAATTTATTCATTCATCAGATGTTTATATAGCAGTAGACATGTGTAGTAATAACAGAATAAATCATCACACATAAGCATCACACATGAACACCAGGATTTTAGGTGGAAACCCAAGTCGAGAGAAAACCACCATTGTCGTTGTCTCAGCCTTCAATATTTTATTATAAAGAAAACATCTTACAACTATGTACTGGCGCAGACTCATACCAGTACGCAGGCAACCACCTGCGCTCGTTTACCAGCCTCTCCTGGAAGGGAGCTACGACCCCCTGCTCTCGTTTACTAGCCTCACCTGGAAGGGAGCTACAACCCCCTGACTCAAGGCTACAACCCTCAGTACCACCATGGACCACGTTTCATCAATTTTCACACTAGATCCAATATCTTCAATAGAACACAACTTGCAAGCCACTTTTCATCATATTTTCAGAATGGACCCACTCCACACATTTAAGCTCAATCATACTTCAAAACTGATACTTATCAATTCAGACAACCCAGAACTGTAGAATACATCATTAACAGATAGCAGTAACACAGCATAACAGATCAGACATTTCATACTTCATTCTTCAGCAAACCCTAGATTTAATACGCACTTTCCTTTCACTGATACCGCGTATATATGTGCTTCCATTCACATAAACCTGTGTATACATCTGCACATTATAGAACAACCCATACGCGCTTTCTCATCATCAAACCCGCGTATATACGCGCTTCCGCTACGACAAACTTGCGTATAGATATTCAGACATTATAGGGCAGCATACTTCTTCAGATCAGATATTCAGTTCAGATTTAATTCTTCACTTTAGACAGATGTTCGCCTCATCTCAGATTTAAACATTCCACAAACAGATCTAGAAGATACAAATACATTCCAGATCTAGATAACCTTCTTCATCATTTTCTTCATAGGTGCATCACAGATTCAGATCTATCATCAAACTGTTACCCTTTCCATTCAGACGTACTTCAGAGCGAAGTATACATTCAAACCCACACTCCTGCACTCACACTGCACAATGATTTTCTTCTCCTTATATAGGTTTACCCTTTTCAATACCATGAGCCAAAACCACATTACTTCCAATGGTATTCCTAGACGGGATCACATAGACATACCAACGCTCAATACAATGGGTCAATACCATGGTAGTAACCTCTGGTTTTACATATTTAGAGCACATTTGACCATACACGACTTGGCACGTTATTTCCCGCGTGCATACGCTACTTCTATTAAGAAAACCCGCGTATGCCTTGTGACATACACTTTTCATCATTACTCTTGCACATACTGATATTTCTTACTTCTGCAACTTCTATACTACTTGTAGAACGTCAGATTTACATCATTAATTAGTATATCAAGTCAATTTCCATCAAGTACAACTTCATCAAGTAGGTTTCCATCATCTTCTTCAAGTGTTGCCATCATCTTCATCAAGTGGGTTGCCATCAAGGAGAACACATTGCATTATATTGCCAACAATCTACCCCTTTGGACTTGATGGCAACCACGATGGTGTTTGATCACAACAGATAGATATTCTCCCCCTATTCAAACACCATGTCACTCTCCCCCTTTGACATCAAGGGAAAAGGGCGTATCAAAACCAACACAAGGTTTTTCTCCTCATGTAGATAGAAGAGCGTTGTAGATCTGATGTGCATTGAAGTTACCATGCTCCCCCTGAGTTCATGCTGAATGTTCAAACATATTTTTCAATGAAGTACATGACTCTATGACCTTCCTATCACCAAGGACTCATACTTACATCAAAGATCCAACCAAGTGGATTTACATATGAGACTCAAATACCCAACCAAGAGGGTTTACATATTTGATCAAGTCCTTACATGATTTAATATTACAATTTTACATCATAGGTCTCAACATGACCTTTCCATAAAATTACAAATATGACTTTTCATGACAAATACCGGAAGGACCTCAAGAGAGATCATATTTCAGAATCATCATAATGCCAACAATGCATTATACTCAGCAAGACTAATGCTCCCCCTGAAACTGTGCATCCAATGCATCCTTTCTATATGACATAAGCTCCCCCTTTTCGTGTGCATCCTGAATACTTTCAACAGCAAGTTATCAGCAACAATCTCTGCATGATCTATCCTTATCTCTGAATCATAAGACTTCCATCTCATCCATGTGTGAAAGCAAAGAATACTCTTCAGCAAAAAACAAACAGGGCTCATCCATAATCAAAAGAAACCAAGTAACATGTCATCATCATTTAGAACTGAGAAATAAACAGATACAATTCCAATAATACAATCATTAACAGTCAGACTGATGCTCCCCCTAAACCTATGCTCCTGATCTGCAACTGTCATACAAATTTCCTTGTCATAAGTGCATACGCGATTGTCTCCAATGTAACTCGCGTGTATACGCGGCTTTAGTTCATAGAACCCGCGTATGGAAAGTGAAACATAGAAAATTTCACATTTCTTCATCTCCCCCTGAGTTTGTACCACCTGTACCTGTCTTCTGCATATCAGATGCTCTATCAGAAATAATCATAACCAGAATAACCAAAACAATCATGAGAATCACCATACATCGCTCCCCCTGTGACAATACATTACTAATCTCTATAATGTATCTCACATAATTCCTACAGTCATTATGAGAAGTAAGATTTAGAAGCAGATGACTGCAGTAGGGTCAATATTCCCTACGTTTCTGACGGGTCCTCCTTCTTTTTCCAGCTTTTCTTGAACTTTCTTATCGTGTGTTGGAAATTGTCCAATTTCTCAGATCTGTTCATCTTGCATTCTTTTTCCACATGTCCATACGTGTTACAAGCATAACATTTTATGTGACCAGAAAAGTAAGCATAAGGATCATAATGTGTTCTTCTATTCTTTCTTCTATTGCAATCAGCTGCTTTATGACCATACTTGTTACATGAAAAACAATATCCCTTGAAGAAACTAGAGTACCTTTTTATGTAGAATCTGTTTGTATGTGACTGAAACATTCTGCTTCTGCAATTGGCTGCAACATGCCCATAATTATGACATTTAAAGCATTCAACATTATTGAATGATTTCCTTTGAGTGTTCATGATTGTCGGTTGACTTCTTGTTTCTTACAACTCTTCAGGTTTTGCATTGACATCCTTTGAATCTTTAGCACTTCCTTGTGAACTAGATTCTCCTTTAACAGTTTCTTGAAAACCCAGACCAAGTTTAATAGACGGAGACCTTTGACTACTAAGAATATTGTCCAGAATATTAGTACTATTTTGAAACCTCAAAAGTTTATCTTTTTCTTCTAATTTACCTTTGAGAATGTTTACCTCAACCTCCAAGCTCTGGCATTGATTTTTCATACTTTCCTCAACCCTTTTTCCTTCTTCTACTTGATCATTCAGTTTCAAGATTTCTTCTTTCAGCCCATTTTCTTGTTCTTCAAATTCTTGTAGAAGTTCTTCATTCTCCTTATACAATTCTTCTTTGACAGAGATGATTTTTGCTTCAAGTTCTTCATTTTTCTTATTTGATTTTTCCAGATTTATTTTGAGAGCGAGGATTTCTTCTTCAAGCCTTCCATTATGATGGGTTGCTTTAACCTGCAGATTTTCATGCATTTCTATCTGTTCCTTCATTCTAGAGATCATCTCTTTGCAAATCGAATCTTTCTTATCAATTGCTCTTTGTTGTTCTTCAACTTTGATCTTGATAGCTTCCTCTAGATCCAAACCATTACTTTCACTATCTTCACAATTGCATGCACAAGAAAGTGAATCACAAGAACAATTATCAATACCTGTTTTATCTTCTTCATTTTCTGCTGCACATGTTTTCTGAGATATCTCCTTTTTAGTGGCCTTCTTCTTTTGCTTCTTTGCCATGAGCACTTGTAGATCTTGGTCAGAATCTTCTTCATCCACATCATTCTCTTCATTTGTATAATAACTCTTTCTCTTTTCAAATTGTTTCCCTTTACCATGATTTTCTTCATAAGGACATTTAGCAGCATAATGACCAACTCTTTCACAACTAAAACATTTGAAGGGGAGCTTACCTTTGAATCTTCCAGTTCCTAGTTGGAGTTTTCTCACAAAATTTTCTTCTTCTTCTTCTGATATATAATCTGATTCCTTGACATCTTCCTTGTCTTTTCTTTTTGCACATGCCTTAAAAGCAGCTTCTTTGGTTTGGGAGGGACCTCCATGTCTGATTTCATAAGCAGTCAGAATACCATGTAGTTGAACAATAGTAAGAGTTTTCATATCTTGCCTTTCTTCAATAGCTGATACTTTTGACTCAAATTTTGAAGTCAAAGATCTTAAGACTTTTTCCCACAGAGTAGTATCGGTTATGGTTTCACCCAAACTTCTCATACGATTTACAATATCATCTAGATGTAAAAAGAAACTGGCAATACTCTCATCACTATGCATCTTCAAATTTTCATATTCAATTCTAAGGGTTTGGAGTTTTGCACTTTTTACCTTTGTATCTCCTTCATAGCTCAGAATGATTTTGTCCCATATTTATTTTGTTGAATTTAGCTGCATCACTTTAGCAAATTCTGGTTCAGACATGCTTCCTAATAAGACATTGACTACTTTGGCATTGATTTCATATTTCTTCCTTTCTGCTGCATCAGTGGGAATACTTGTCGGATATTGATAACCTTCTTCCACGATTTCCCATACTTCTGCACCAAGACTTTGCAGATATGCTTTTGTTCGTATCTTCCAGAATAACAGATTATCTCCATTGAATAGAGGTGGCCTTATAGACATTACTCCTTCATGACTTCCCATTGCGACGGATCTCCTTCAAGCGATCAAGCTTCTACAGAAGGACCTGCTTTGATACCAATTGTTGGGAAAAATACTGAGAGGGGGGGGTGAATCAGTATTTATGAATTATTCAAAACTTTTTACTTTTCCACTCTCTAAAACCCATACGCTACTTTACTTAACCAGACTAGCGTATATACGCGGATACCCTTCACAAAACTCGCGTATGTACATAGATCTTAATATGCAATTAATTCTTTACTTTGATTCTTGCATTTATTCATTCATCAGATGTTTATATAGTAGTAGACATGTGCAGTAATAACAGAATAAATCATCACACATGAACACCAGGATTTTAGGTGGAAACCCAAGTCGGGAGAAAACCACCGCTGCCGTTTTCTCAGCCTTCAATATTTTATTATAAAGAAAACATCTTACAACTATGTACTAGCGCAGAATCATACCAGTACGCAGGCAACCACCTGCGATCATTTACCAGCCTCTCCTGGAAGGGAGCTACGACCCCCTGCTCTTGTTTACCAGCCTCACCTGGAAGGGAGCTACAACCCCCTGACTGGAGGCTACAACCCTCAGTACCACCATGGACCACGTTTCATCAATTTTCACACTGGATCCAATATCTTCAATAGAACACAACTTGCAGGCCACTTTTCATCATATTTTCAGACTGGACCCACTCCACACATTTAAGCTCAATCATACTTCAAAACTGATACTTATCAATTCAGACAACCCAAAACTGTAGAATACATCATTAACAGATAGCAGTAAAACAGCAGAACAGATCAGACATTTCATACTTCATTCTTCAGCAAACCCTAGATTTAATACGCGCTTTCCTTTCACTGATACCGCGTATATACGCGCTTCCATTCACATAAACCTACGTATACATCTACACATTACAGAACAACCCATACGCGCTTTCTCATCATCAAACCCGCGTATATATGCGCTTCCGCTGGGACAAAATTGCGTATAGATCTTCAGACATTATAGGGCAGCATACTTCTTCAGATCATATATTCAGTTCAGATTTAATTCTTCACTTCAGACAGATGTTCGCCTCATCTCAGATTTAAACATTCCACAAACAAATCTAGAAGATACAAATACATTTCAGATCTAGATAACCTTCTTCATCATTTTCTTCATAGGTGCATCACAGATTCAGATCTATCATCAAATTGTTACCCTTTCCATTCAGACATACTTCAGAGCGAAGTATACATTCAAACCCAAACTCCTGCACTCACACTGCACAATGATTTTCTTCTCCTTATATAGGTTTACCCTTTTCAATACCATGAGCCAAAACCACATTACTTCCAATGGTATTCCTAGACGGGATCACATAGACATACCAGCGCTCAATACAATGGGTCAATACCATGGTAGTAACCCCTGGTTTTACATATTTAGAGCGCATTTGACCATACACGACTTGGCACGTTATTTCCCGCGTGCATACGCTACTTCTATTAAGAAAACCCGTGTATGCCTTGTGACATACACTTTTCATCATTACTTTTGCACATACTGATATTTCTTACTTCTGCAACTTCTGTACTACTTGTAGAACATCATATTTACATCATTAATTAGTATATCAAGTCAGTTTCCATCAAGTACAACTTCATCAAGTAGGTTTCCATCATCTTCTTCAAGTGTTGCCATCATCTTCATCAAATGGGTTGCCATCAAGGACAACACATTGCATCATATTGCCAACAATGAAATGGCATCCTTGCACAAAAATGAGGCATGGGATCTGGAAGAGTTGCCAGCTGGAAGGAAGCCCATCGGGAGCAAATTGGTGTTTAAAAAGAAGATGAATGTAGAAGGAAAGGTGGAGAAATACAAAGCTCAGTTGGTAGCAAAAGGTTATTCCCAGGTGTCGGGAATTGATTTTGGTGATATTTTTTCTCCTATTGCCAAAGTTACTTCTATTAGATTACTTTTATCTGTCGCTGCTACATTTGATTTTGAGATAGAACAGATGGATGTGAAGACAGCATTTCTTCACAGGGATCTAAAATAGGATATCTACATGAAGAAACCTGAAGGCTTTATGGTGAAGGGTAAGAAAGAACTGGTGTGCATGTTGAAGAAGTGTTTGTATGGGTTAAAACAGTCACCAAGGATGTGGTATTAGAAATTTGATACCTATATAGGGGGACTTGGCTTCACTAGAAGCAAGGAGGATCACTGTGTTTATTTTAAATTAATTGGTGACCATGTTATTTATTTGGTCTTGTATGTGGATGATATGTTGTTGATTGGAAATGACAAAGAAATTATCCAAGATTTGAAGACCCAAATGTTCTCGAAATTCGACATGAAGGATCTTGGTGTCAAGTAACCATATTTTGGGCATGGAAATTAAGAGAGATCGGGCAAAGAGGAAGCTTTGTTAAACCAGGAAGTATTTCTAGGATTCATATCATAGAGGTTCAATAACAGTGATAGTAAACCATAAATGTTCTTATTCCTATAAAAATCTATCTACCCAATGTTGTCCCAAAGATGCGTACAAGAGGAGATATGTCCCGTTTTCTATATACATGCAAAGAAGAAGCTGATGTATGCAATGGTCTCGTACTAGACCGTAAATTTGTGATACATGCATGGGAGTATTGAGAAGGTTTGGTGTCAAACCTGTGGCATGGCAATGACAACAGCGGAAGGTGTTTTCACAGATATTTACGTGGCACTAGTGATTATGGCTTGTGCTACCAAGGAAAACCAGGATTGGAAAGAATGTTGGACATTCATGGTTTTGTTGATGCAAACTGGGCTGGAGATTTGGACCAAAGAAGATCTACAAGTGGGTATGTGTTTAGCCTATTTGGAGGCGCAGTCAGTTGGTTTATTAAAAGACATTCTGTAGTGGCTCTTTCAACTATAGAGGCAAAATACATAGCAGCCACTCATGCAAGCAAGGAAACAATTTTGTTGCAGAGATTGTGTTCAAGTATGGGGTTGGTATAGCAAGTTATAAGGATAGACTGTGATAAACAATTAAAATTTTCTATTAAGAACCCTACTAATACCCACAATATATTGATAACTATCACTTTGTTAGAGATATGGTTGAGGCTAAAAGGGTGTTGTTGGTAAAGGTGGACACTTTGAAGAATGTTGTAGATGCATTGACGAAGTCTGTGAGCACTCAGAAGTTCTCTTGGTGTAGAGAAACAATGGGTGTTGAAGAATTGGCCCAATGACTAAGCTCTCTTGTGGCCCCTTGTGGAAAGAAAACAACAAGTGGGAGAATGTTGGGTATGTGTTATATTATTTCCACAACTAGCCCCACGCACTGTACGTTGAACCGGGTGCAACAGGGGGGTCAAAAGGGGGGAGGCAGCCCCCCACTGTTGGGGTCCGGGGCAGCACCCCGGCGAAAATTTGTTTCGTGTGCGGACCCACTCATAGGCGGACCCATCCATGTTTTGTGCATGATTTTGCACATTGTTTTGGGGTACGATGGTTTTTGGCCCCTGGTATTTTGTAGATCCGATCAAGCGAACTACGGTTATGTTCTAATCCAGGGTTATTAGATTTGGGTTTATGTATGCTTTGGCATGTATATATATGTGTTGTAACACTAAAAGGAATATAATGAAAAATCAAGCTGGTCGTCCCAATTTTGGATCCAGGGGAAAATCTCTATGTTTATCTGTTTTATGTTTTATGCTCTCGCTATTGTTTATTTTCTGTTATAAGATTCGTGTGTAGATAATTTTTGTTCAGGGTTAAAACCTACACTTGGTTGTTGATGCTACAATATCTGCTGATGTGATTTATATGTTCTACTCCAACAACTAGCTGCAATATGCCAAAACTTGTGACAGTTGTAGCATTGTATCTCATGCATAAAACTAATAAACGAAATTTTCTTCCTTTGAAATCTAATGGAGTTTCCACGATCATCTCTAGGAGAAATATTTCTTTTAAATGTAGGTTCTCCTTGATATTTTCTTCTCTATTGTTGTTTCTTTTTGTTTTTTTGTTGATGGTTCTTTGGTTTACTACTTGCTTGATGGATCTACTTCTTGTTTCCTTGGATCTCACTTTTGTTGTTGGTATTATTTTCTACAGGTTTCTTGGGTTCATATTTGATATTTTTTCCTACATGCAAACTAGATTCACCCTTTCAAAATCCAAGACTAGATTTATCCAATGGTGATCTTTGGATCTCAAGAAAATTATCCAAGGCTACGAAACTCTTATCCATATTCTGCTACTTTCTCAATGACACCACTTTAGCTTGTAATATTTCACACTCATCTTCCTTCTCTTAGTATTGGTTCATCATTCCCTCCTCAAATTTTTCTGATTCTTCCAATTTAATCTTTAAGTTGACAATTTCTTCCTTCAACTTGGCCTCCTTATCATCACAGATCTACAAAAAAAATTCTTGATCCCTACATGCAAATGTTAGCCTAGAAATATCAGCTCTAAGACTCTTAATATTATCCTCATATTCACCAAGTGCTTCATCATGATATAAATCTGAATCAACAAAGTTATAACTCAAAATAAAAACATTAATAATTTATACCTTGGGTTCATGGTTTTATGATCTCTTCTCATCATCTGTTGTATCATGTGCACTAGAATAATGAGACTCGTGTGGTTGAGATTCTTCGTGTTCTTATTCTTCTTCTTCTTCTTCTTCTAATTTTCCTTATTGTTTTTGGTACCATCTCCAAATATGGATTCTAGCTTGTCCCACGGAGTCTTTGGCATGTTTCAAACCCACTAGTCTCTTCATATCATCATCCTGAAGATTCCTATAGATTATGCATCTTGCTGCAAAATGTCATCTTCAATCGGATCCTTTCCACAACCTTCATATAATACTCTCCAAATGTTAGATCCATAAGACAAAAATCGATATTGAACATTTTTGTGCCATACCTTAAAATTTGCAGCAATGAGGACAACCATTGTGAAAAAAAAAATCAATTTCTTCCAACAAACCCGAGATCTACTCTTCAATGATCAATTTGCAACCAAGGTCCCTACTCTGATAAAAAAAATTGGAAACCTTTTAGCACTACTAAGAGGTGGGGTTGAATCAGTAGTGTGACTTCTTAAACAATTTTACCAATTTAAGCTTCTCTACTGAAGCACATATATTAACCAACAACACATTATATCATCTTATGCATATAAACCATATAAGAAACTAAAAGAAGAAAACCATGAGAGAAACAACAATAAAACATCTAAAATATATCCCCATAAGAGACACAATATATCTGGTGCAAAACCATTCACCGGGAAAAAAACTACCCTTGTTGTTATTTTGTTGCTCTGAATATTATATTAAGAAAAATATGTCTTTTACATAGATTTTTTGACTCCCATCAGGATGGAGACTTGACCTCATAAACAATCATTTGGCTCTGATTAGAATGGAGACTCGATTCTACTTATTAGCTTGGAAAAATATGTTCTCCATGGATCTATGGATTGTAACCATCCACTGAAAGCCACCATGATCAATTTCTCCTCGTTCAACTTCGATTAGACTATCCAACTACCATTGGATTGATGAATTTTTCCTTTTTCTAAAAATTCACAATCATTTCTCCACATCCATGAAGTCACTGCTCCTCTACTCTATGTGGGCCTCCTTTCATTTATTTTCAAAGAGGATCCCAAGAATTTATTCTCAACTCGATTCAAATTTGCAATACAAACTCTAGCAGCAAGACATCATCAAATCAATAATCACCATAAACATATTCTCTCCACACAAGCAAAATAGTGGCTCAAATATATCCAACAAAAATTGAATAATATCACCAGCAGCTGAAATAAAACTCATAGCAAACCCTTACACAAAATATGAATGTTGCATAATACAATAAATAACATAATACACCAAGTCTATGTGCCAAATTCATCAGCATCTAATGCAAAAAAAAAAAAAAAGAGAGTCACTAATATGGAGCTCCATCAATACCAAACTATGCTAGAACTCTTTGCATTGTTGATCTGAATTCTGAAGATCTAAATCAATACTATGCTTCGGAAAATAGATTTTCTCATACTTCTATCATTAGAGCTTATACACTGAAGCAATAAATCTCACTAATGGTTCTGAATCATACTCACACTATTGAACCTTATCTAACTCACTTACACTCACCATCAACCAATCCTCAAGTCCAAAATGATGAATATAAAACATGTAGGGTGAAATTGAGCTTGGGGCTAGGATCAAAGGTGCAAAAATTGGACCAAATAAATCCACCAACATCACTACTTGTTTACTAAAGGTGTTCACATCATAGGAGGACCTTTTCAAACCTTTTCCAAGCTTATCAAATTAATTTCGAAGATTTTGGGAATTACCAAGTCAATTTTTACTCGATCAACACGAGAAATGTGGGGAAAAATAACTTCTAGAATGTATATTCTACTCCTATGAAGTAAAGTTTCATATGTATGTTGTTTCTATGAAGGAAACTAGTGTATTCCCATAATACTTCAATTTTTCCACTCTTCTTGACTCCAAACTTCATGAAATGGATTTTATCATTCTCTAAGCGCCTATACAAGCCTCCAAACCTTTGACATAGCTTCTAATATGTTTCCAAGTGGATAAAAAATGTCTCCCAAGTTTCATTTTCCAATTTTGACCTAAAAGGACAACAAACAAGGTTGGAAAGAGTGCCAAAAAGTCCTCCACTCTCGAAAAATCATCTCCATAAGTTGAAACGCCTCTAACATACCTGCAATACTCTGTAGCACATCTCCAACACCAAACATAGGGTGATCACACTGCAACAAGTCATCTCCTTGAGCATAAGCATGAAGACATATATGAAGACCTAGTTTCCAACTCAAATAGTGTGCCATCAACCATCAACCATACTAATGCCAACATTTGACCAACATGAATGGCATCATATTGTTGACATCGATGCAAACACAATCATCCCAATGTGAACTCAACTAGCTGCAACCATACTACAATGAATGGAATCAACACATAAGCTAGGCTATAAGGGTTTACATCAGTGCCAACATGAGCTAGTTTCCATCATTAATTCATGCCAACATGAGATAGTTTCCATCATGAACTCATGCCAACATCAACTAGCTAGATCCATGCACACCATAATGCCAACATGAAAGTTTTGATAAGGAAAAAAAATAAATCATGAGATAGAGGTTTTAGTCGATTTATAGAGCAAGGAAGATTCTTCAAGGTCTTATCAACAATGGATGTAAACTGTTATCAATTGTGGTGAAGAGGGGCACAAGTGATTTTAGTATTTTTTTTGGGAGAACATAGATGTAAATTTTAGCACAAAAATCAAGTAGGGCACAAGGATGGATAAGAGGATTTAAAAAACTATAAATTTCTACAAAGAAAATTTTTTATGCACGTGCACAGAAGGATATCCAATACTTTATGTTTTCAATTATTTTCATCAAATATTGACAAAGTTTAAAATAAGGTTCCTCTTTTTAACTTTTGAACCATACTTTGCAATATATTTCATGATTACATGTTGAGAAATAACTAGATGAATTTAATCAACATTAGATTGCCATGGTCTAAGAATATTAACATTGTAAAAATTTATAGTGTATCATCAATGTGTGCATGCTAATTTATTTATTTTCCATTTATTATTTTTGAATTTAATATTGACTAGTCACATGAGTCTTCTGTGGATAATTATAGTGATATGCAATAATACACTCCTTTTTGTGCAAGCACAAATCTACACTACACTGTGTATGTCTTTAAAAAGCATGCTCTCTTTAAAAAAGTATCATAACCTTCATTTGGGGATTGAAAGAAGAAACTTGTGAGGTTTTCAAAGGTAGGGATCATCATTTACGATTCAATGAACCATTTAATGTTATATATTATGATGGATGTCACAAAAATTTAATGTTGTTATATGCTTAAAGAATGTCTTCTCAACATGAATATTGGAAGGACGGATACTCTTTCTCCTTGTATAATTTGACACATTTTCTCTCTTTTAACTCCTACAAGGATATGAAGCTTCAATAAAACTAATGTTTATAGGTTTTGGAGCACCTATGTGACAACTTTTTTTGATAATCCCTCTTGTAAATAAATTTCGATGAATTGTAATTCATGTAAATAATACAGGGAAATGTAACGGTTTTCTTTGGTTAAATAACATCCTTAGTTTTGTGGGTTATCCTAAACCATTAAAATTCAAAGTTTGTTCATAATTGGTATGAATTCAAGTGGTTTTAGAAAATTCCAATGAACTATTAATCAATCCAAGTTATTTTTCTTTAGTTTTTGTTACATCTCAGTTTTTAACTACATGGTATTACTTTCAATGCTTATTTTATATTAGAGCCTATTGTTTCATTCTCCATTTTTTTATTGTTTTCAATCATATTTCCTAATGCATACAGTATGGAGTAGGTAATATGATAAGTGAGACAAATTGAATTACCTATATTTGCATGAATTTGTTGAATTACATAATCTTGTTGTTCTCTCAATGTTTGTTGTTTTTTTCTCATCATTTCTTTATATTTTTTTCACACTACCTCTTTCCTTGGAACTTTCTCTCCTTTTCTAGATCTAAATCTCCAATTTCCCATGTTTGTTGTGAATTCTTGTGTAATTTCCATGTTCTATTATTTTTCTATGAGTGAATGTTTCTTATTATTTTCCATGCATGCACATTCAAATTTTAATTATTATTATCTTTTTAAACTGGAAGTAGGAGCTCAATCAAGCTCCTAGTCCATATATTTTTACATCAATTCCATAAACGAAGTTGGTGTGCAATTGTTAAGTTATTATTTTTTCAAAGGCTCAATCGAGTCGTTGGTCAACCAAATTAATGGCTTGATCAAGGGTTTCTTAAACCCTAAATTGAACTATTTGAATTTATAACTCAAGCACTCAATTAAGATTTTTGAGTGCTCAATGGAATTGTTGAGGTCTTAAAAATCACAGTTTTAGCACCCCTTCTGCAGATTTCTTTGTAACACCATTTTGTACCCTGGCGGATTTAGGGAAAAATTTTCCTTAAGTGGCAGAGTTTATCATGTTGGATTCATGAAAGAATCATTTATCTAATTGCATGTGAGTTTGAAATTTTCGAATTCATATTATATTTTTCATCTAATTTCTTTTAAACATAATGCTTGAAATTTTTTTGGAGTTTCAAAGGGACTGAAAAAAATCAATAACATAAAATATATACAATGATTTTTTTTTTTAAATACCATAAAAATTGCACATTTTAGACCAAGTTATGTTATGTGAACACACACATACCTCTTAATATGTGTGACAATTTGCAAGCAAAAACATTTCATTTAACAAAAATTTGATAGATTATATGACACTAAATTTTATTGCAGAAAATATCACTATGACAAAAACATAATTCTCCACAAATTATCTTTTTACTCTAAATCAAAATGCACAATTCTTATATGAATTTTGATGTCTTCAATTCAATAAAAGAGTAAAATTTTGAAATTTCATCGCAACATTTGGCCCAAAAGTGTAACCCATATTCATGCACTCACCCCTATGCATATATATGTGAGAACACACACACACATATATACATAAGGTTAATGGCCATGGTCGAGTCTCATAAATCTCAAGAGAGATAGCTTAAAAATGTGTTTTGTGTGTGTGTGTGTGTGTATTTTTGTGCGGGCATTAAACTCTTAAGGTCCCAGAGGAATAGGTTTCAAGCCTTGTTACGGCCATATGGTCAGGTGTTGTGACCAAATGTTGAAGTGGCTGAGACCAAGGTTGTCGATTTCTGCAAAGCAACAACATCATTGGATGACCTTGAAGGTTTGGGACCCTGGAGGTTTAATAAGGAGTCGCAATAAGGAACTCCTGATATATTATCCTCGTGATTACATGGCGTTCAAGCCTTTTTGTTTGGAGCAGTGTGTGTTTCCACGACCCAATCCCTTATAAAATAGAAAAACACCAATATTCACCAAAAATGGATATAATGGGAAAGGAGTGACTTACAAGGGCCCGAAGCACTAGTGGGGCCCATGGAAAACATGATGGATGACGTGGTCAGGAGGTTGACATAGCATATGGCGAGAGAAGCATCACCCAGAAATGGAATTTTGGTGGGGATAAGTGGCCTCTAAACGTGTAAGATGTGTCACTCTTAATGGAGGCCACATGGAGGGTGTGATGTTGTCCCCACACTTAGGTGGGAGAAGTTAGTGTGACATCATATCGAAGGAATTTGATGATGACAACATCCTGGAGTTTTTAAAAATGGGCCATTGCATGTTTGTCTGAGATTTACATCCTAGGATGGGAAATTTGATCATCAATTCATGTGTGGGAGTTTATGTGTTATTTCATTTTGTCAATGGTCTGTGTTTATTTCTCCTTATTCTTTTTTTCAAAAATCGCAATGATCCCAGCCTTCACTATTGTGTTGCATTCTCTACCTTAATATGAATTTATTTTATATATTCTTGTGATTCATAGGTTTCAATGAAATTCTCTTTCTTATCTCGTTACTGCGTTAAAATATTGTTCCACTGCACAACACTCCACTCACCTCTTCCATCGTAATTCATTCTTATGTTGATGTTCGTGTTATTTTCTTTCTTGAGTTATCTACACTTTAATCCATATGATGCCTCAACATCCTCATCTCATCATGTATTTTCTTGTTCTTTGTTTTATCCCAAACCACTCGGGTCATTCTCTGGTAAGCCCCCAATATCCCCTTGCATGCAAGAAAATTTAGTTGCTCATTTTTTTAGATTCCAATGACATAACTCCTTTATCACACAATAACATTTTTTCCCAGGTGGGGAGAGAGATCAGATATCTTCCTTGCGATCCTTTAAAATAATCCCTTTCAGTTGTTGATCAGATTTGGAACATGGACCTAAGTGATAGCTAAAATTTCAAAGTGTTCAGAAGTGTTCCAAACCTAACCAACCAGATAGAACTCGTCTTCCTTATTCTGGCGCTATGAACGGTTCGAAAAACTGACACTGTATGAGGAAGTTATCGCGATTTGAAAAGTCTAGTAAACTGTAATTTCTGGCTTTTGACCCAGTTTGATTGAGTTTTGAATATTTAAAAAAAAATTGAGGGAATATTCCTCAAATATTCTTGGAATATTCCTTGGAATGTTCCTTGGAATATTCCTTTCAAACCAGTCAGGTCATGCCAAGTGGCGGATGCTCACTAGACAAGGGGTTGTACGTTGGAATTTTTGGCCAATAAGAGGGTGACACATGGCCAGCCCTGAGGCCACCACGTGTCCCCAGGACTGTGTAATAAAACTTTGGTCGGGTCGCCAGGAGTTGACCCCGAGACCTCCTGCATAGAGTGCCCACGTCTTATTGTTGGGCTATCAATTGTTTATTAACACTATTTGTGAGTGGGTTTTTTATATGGTTTATTGAAGTTGCATTTGGGGGTCCTGAGGGGCTAACCCCTCCACCATAGGTCCTTGACTGGCACCAAACGAAAACCCACAACCGTTTGTGGTTTATGTGGTCACTCAGCAGTGTTTAAGGTTTATTCCAAAGGTTTTTTGTCTGAAATTTATGTTAACCACCAGCGCACAAAACGTTACCGCTAGCATTTGAATGCAGTTAACATGTGACAGTCGCATTTAAATATTTCCGTGTGGTTTATTAAACCGTAACCTCCAGCCCGCAAACCCGCCATCACTTTCGTAGAAGTCACATGGCAGTAAACCCTAACTGTTAAATTTTTTGCGTGGTCTTTCTGGTGAAATATTTGGAGCGCATTTAAAAATTGGCGGAAATTGTTATTTTTTGTGGGTCTAACTACAATTGCTCCATTTTTGGTGGAGCTGGTTTAGGGGACACTAGAAAAATTTGGTTTTGGCTCTATCTTGAGCTATATTCGTCCATTCTGAGAGTTCCAATAGTCAATTTCGACTATCTCAGACATTCCAGACTCATTGGTGAGGTTTGCAAAGCCATCATAGGAATTTTGAGTAGTTTTTTGCTTCAGATAAGTTCTAGGGGCCACTAGGGCCACCATGGGCCAGCAGCAGTTTGAGGCCTAACTAGAGCAGCTAGAGGCCTTTCTTAACAATCAAATAGTAAATTTTTGATGTTTCAGATATTCTAGAATAAATGGTGTGGTTTTCATAGCCTGCAGAGGAATTTTGAAAGCTGAGTTGCTTCAGAGAAGTTCTAGGGCCCACTAGGGCTAGCAAGTGCCAACAGGAGAATGAGGCCTATCCAGAGCAGCTGGTATCCATTCTCAACAAACCAATAGTAATTTATGAATTTTTTGATACTTATGAATCAATTTATGGAGTTTTCAGAAGCTTTTGATGACTTCTGAAAGTCGATATGCTTCAGAGAAGTTTTCAGTGACCCTAGAGCCAGGGGGTGCCACTAGGTGTTAGAGGTGAAACTAGCGCAGGCAGAGGCCAATTTCTGCAAGTGAATAGTCTATTATGACTATTTTGGAAATTTTGAATCCAATGAAAGGATTTTCAAATCCATTTGAAGACTTTTGAAGGTTGAAGAGCCATAGGGAATATTTGGGAAGTCGAGGGCCATCAATGGATGGAGGCCTAAATTGGGGAGCCTGTGCTCATTTTCAACAAATGATAAGTCCATTTTGGAGGTATGATATGTGCTAGAGATAGTAGGTGAGGCTTTAGGGACATAAAATGATTTATGAGGGAGTTAGTACCATAGAGAAGCTCAAGGTATCTCAAGAGCATCGAGTCAAGGAGACCAGTCTAAGGGGACATAGTTCTGTTTTCAAAGTGATGACAGCCATGACAGGGATATAAATGGTATTCTAAACCCATTGGTTCATTTTAGTTAACCATTGGAGTTGATTTTGTAACTTGTAAAATAATTTCTCCATAATCCCAAAGAGCCAAGTCAAGATGACAAGAACTCAAGGAGATGTAGCCCACGATATTCGAGTGAACTCCTATATTAAATTTTTTGTTATGTGTTGATGTTTATTTTCTGCATTATATGTATGTTGCACATGTTTAATATCAGAAGAAAAAAAAAATTCTTAAAGCATTTAAACAGTTAAAAAAAATTACACATGTTTCAAGTATAAAATTCCACAAAAGTCAAGTATAAGCTGGATATTTTATTTGTTTAATTGAGTGGGAGGTTCTTGAAAAGCATAACAACTTACCCAACCCATTTTCAGATCAGTTTGGTATCAGAGCACATAGTTTCTTGCATGACAGAGCACAATTTTGTTTATTGACTTGAAAGCTGTTTGCATTGTTAAAGAATTTGACTGTTTGCAAACTGATTGTTGCTTACAATTTTGAGTTTGCTAGAGGTGAAGGGAAAGCTAATGATAGCTAATTATATAAGAGGACAAGAAGGAAGAAGGGATAAAGGCATTCTCCTTACCCTAGGGACCTCAAGGAAACCCTTGAAGCACAAGAGAGGTTTGATTGAAAAACTTTGTTTGAAGAAGAACTTGACTCTATAGCCATTTTGTTCAGAAGCTTTGTCAATTGTTTTTGAAAGCTTTGTGAATTTTTTATTGAAGTTCTTTAGTTCATTTTCATGATGAAAAATTCTTCAAGTGAGGTTTAAAAATCCTCATCCTTCACAAGATTCTTCGATGAAGACATGAAACGAGACTTCTACATCCTGAAGGATATGGTGAAAATTCTATTTGAAGATAGAAGAGAAAGCACTATACTTCATGAGCAATTGGTTGCTATGAAGGAAGAGAAAGAATGACTTCTTAAAATAATTAATGAGATGGAAATGCAACTCCATCAAGCCCAAGAGGCCTTAACCAAGAACATGCGTGAAGCAAAGGTAATTCACTAAAATTTGTCTTTAGTTTCCTCTTCAGATAGAAGTGTTGGTTCATTTGAAAATCACACTAGAGGTATATGGTCCAAGTTGATGTTAAAAATGGGCTATTAAGGCAAGGGTTTAGGCAAGCATGCACAAGGCATGATTGATCCTATTTTGGTTGAGGAAAGACATAAGAAATTTGGTCTTGGTTATGTTCAATCTAATGGCGAAGACTCCAAAGCCATGAAGGCATATGAGGCAACTTCAAAAAGAACTTTTGTTCCAATTTCTAAACCACAAACATGTCAAGTTTGTTTTCAATTTTATTGCCATTGTTTGAAGCCTATGTTGCAGAAAAATGTTTGTATACATGTAGTTGATGGTGAGCATGAGAGTTCAGACAGTTTTCAAGACATGAACACTAATGTTAGTCTTCAAGAGAAAGTTGGAACCTCTACAAGTTCGTCTCCTCATGAAGGAAGAAAGATTTTACGTGCATATTGTGGTCGGTGTAACCATTATGTTTCAAAATGCTGGAAGAGGACGAAGGCATACAAGAAATAATTGAAGCAAAGGAAACTTGCAAAGAAGGTTCATAAGACTTGCACACATTTCTAGAAGAGGGAACATGTTGTTGCCCAATGTTGGACATAGCATCCAACTAATCATCCCAAGCACATGAGGCAACAGGATAAAAATACTAGTGAAAGTGGAACCAAATATTCCATCATTGATGTGAGAACAGATGTTTCACATGAAGAAGATTTTCAGCATCAAAATTCGTCATGGAAAAGGCTTGGTAAGAAGTGGTTTGACTTCTTGACACAGTAAGACATAGATTCATTTGTACATATGCAAATTTTAGTTATGTAAGCATGTTTTCTATTGTAATCTCATGTTTGTTTGAGCCACCTTGGATCAATGATCAAGGACATGATGTTTAGCTACCTTCTTTAAATTTCTCGCCAAAAATTTCTAGATGAGCAAGGAAGAAAGTTCTTGACAGGAGGACAAGAGCATCAAGAAGGGAAATTGTTGACTACCTTTGAGTTGTGGTTCGAAGGCTCTAAGCCATGCAAGGAAAGTGTATGGAGGCTGAAAAAGTGAGGGTGTTGTACTCTCATATACTAAACAGATCATGTAATCATTCTTTTGGGGTCCAAAAGATTCGCAATGGGGAGGAGTGATCAGATTTGGATCATGGACCTAAGTGATAGCTCAAATTTCAAAGTGTTCAGAAGTGTGTCGAACTTGAGCGACCGGATAGATCTCGTCTTCCTGATTCTAGCGCCGTGAACGGTTCGTAAAACCAACACCATATGAAGAAGTATCACGATTTGAAAAGTCTAGTAAACTGCAATTTCTAGCTTTTGACCAAGTTTGACTGGGTTTTGAATATTTAAAAAAAGAATATTCTAGGGAATATTCTTGGAATATTCCTCATAATATTTCCCCAGAATATTCCTTTTGGACCAGTCAAGTCATGCCAAGTGGCGAATTCTCATTGGACAAGGGGCTAAACATTGGAATTTTCAGCCAATAAGAGGGTGACACATGGCCATCCCTGAGGCTGCCATGTGTCCCCATTACTGTGTAATAAAACTTTGGTCGGGTCATTGGGAGTCGACCCCGAGACCTCCTACACAGAGCACCAATGTCTTATCGTTGGGCTATCAATTTTTTCTTAACACTATTGGTGAGAGGGTTTAATATATGGTTTTTTGAAGTCGCGTTTGGAGGTCCCGAGGGCCAGCCCCTCCCCCATAGGTCCTTGACCCCGGAACTTGGCACCAAACGAAAACCCACAACCATCGACAGTTTATGTGGTCACATGGTAGTGGTTAAGATCTATTCCAACAGTTTTTCGTCTGACATTTATGTTAACCACCGGCACACAAAACATGACTGCTAGCAATTTAATGCGGTTACATGCGACAATCACATTTAAATATTTCCGCGTGGTTTATTAAACCATAACCTCCAGCCTGAAAACCCGCCATCACTTTCGGAGCAGTCACATGGCGGTAAACCCCGACGATTAAATTTGTTGTGCGGTATTTCTGGAGGAATATTTGGAGAGCATTTTAAAATTGGTGGAAATTGCTATTTTTGGTGGGTCTAATTGCAGTTGCTCCATTTTTGGTGGAGCTGATTTAGGGGACACTGGAAAAATTTGGTTTTGGCTCTATCTTGAGCTAGATTCGTCCATTATGAGAGTGCTAATAGTCAATTTCGACTATCTCAGACATTCCAGACTCATTGGTGAGGGTTTCAGAGCCATCATAGGACTTTTGAGCAGGATTTTTCTTCAAAGAAGTTCTAGGGGCCACTACAGCCACCATGGGCCAACAGTAGTTTGAGGCCTAGCTAGAGAAAATAGAGGCCTTTCTCAACAATCCAATCGTCAATTTTGGATGTTTCAGACATTCTGGAACTAATGGTGTGGTTTTCAGAGCTTGTAGATGACTTTTGAAATCCTAGACGCTTCAAATAAGTTCCACGGGTCATTAACGCCAACAAGTGTCAGCCGGAGAATGAGGCCTATCCAGAGCAACCAGTATCCATTCTCAGCAGACCAATAGACATTTTTTACTATTTTTATACTTTTGAATTAATTTATGGAGTTTTTGGAAGCTTTTGAGGACTTCTGAAAGTCAATATGCTTCGGAAAATTTTTCAGTGACCCTAGAGCCAGGGGATGCCACCAAGTGTTGGAGGCAAAACCGGAGCAGCCGGAGGCCAATTTCTGCAAGTGAATAGTCTATTATGAAAATTTTGGAAATTTTGAATCCAATTAAATGATTTTAAGATCCATTTGAATAATTCTCAAGGTAAAAGAGCCATAAGGAAGTTTTGGGCAGCGTAGGGCCTTAAGTGGATGGAGGCCTAGATTGGGGAGCCTATGCTCATTTTGAGAAAATGATCAGTCCATTTTGGAGGTATGATATGTGATGGAGATATTAGGTGATGTTTCAAGGATAGAAAAGGATTTCTGAGGGAGTTAGTGACATAGAGAAGCTCAGGGTAGCTCAAGAGCACCGACTCAAGGAGACCACTCTAAGGGGACCTAGTTCTGTTTTCAGAGTGATGAAAGCCATGACAGGGATATAAATGGTATTCTAAACCCATTGGTTCAGTTCAATTAACCATTGGAGTTGATTTTGTAACTTGTAAAAGAAATTTTCCATAATCCCAAAGAGCCAAGTCAAGATGACAAGAGCTCAAGGAGACGTGGCCCACGATATTTGGGTGAAATCCTATATTAAATTTGCTGTTATGTGTTGATGTTTATTTGCTGAATTATATGGTTTTTGCACATGTTTAATATCAGAAAAAACAAATGGTATTAAAACACTTAAACAGTTAAAAAAAAATTACACATGTTTCAAGTATAAAATTCCGCAAAAGTCAAGTGCAAGCTAGATATTTTATTTTTTTAATGGAGTGGGAGGTTCTTGAAAAGCATAACAACTTATCCAACCCATTTTCAGATCAGTTGCACTGTATGAATAAGTACCCTCCACAAAAAATTCAATAATATATCTTTCCAACACACTATTCAACTAAAAATCAACTGCATGAGAACCTTGTTACTTAAATAGTTCACCATATGGATAAATTTTGGATTCCAACTACACTGTACAATAGGAAACCAAGTTTATTTCTCTTCCAATAAAATTTTTAACCACTCGGCCAAATTGATTAGAAACTTGGAAAATAATATTCTTGAAAATTTTAAAAACATACATTTGCATCCATTTGTGAGGGTTGATTTGTTGATTTCTAGATTAATATATAATTAAATTGTTTTCTTTGGTCTCCACCCACTATTATATGTCCTCCTTAGTAGGCCTCTAGGTCCCCTTTAGCCAAAAATATTGATCCTAGCAATGGAACCATTTTTTGGCTCGCAAGGGGGTTGACCTAGTATTCGAGAAAATTTTCCAACAAAACCCCTTCACACACCAGCCCTTTTGGAAACCCATGCAAGTTGGTGAAGTCTCACCCAAGCCATCTAGGGGTAATTGTAGAAACACAAATAGCTATGCATTTATGAATTACATAGGGACCTTAAGCTATTATTACCCATATTCAACATATTATTATCATTTTTTAGAAAATGAAATAAAGTATACCCTAATACCTTAAAAACTATGCATTAATCTTAGCATGCATACATTTGAAAGCAACAATACCCAAAAAAAAAAACAATTCATTAAACATTACAAAAATATACAAAATAGTCCAAAACAAATCTTTCCATTCTTAATATGGATCTTACATTACAATCATATCCATCATAGTTTACCATCCTAGCAAATCATTCAACATTACAACGCAAAACCATATGTCTAGGTCTGCCCAACCATGTCTTAGATCTATTAATGTATGTCTTTTTCTTCTTAGCCTTTGATATGTTTATAGGTTTAAATTTGGACTAAAGCCAACCAAAAATATCCTTAGTCACAATTTTACATAATTCCTTCATTTTTGCAATTTCCACGCGCTATCCCTTGGATGACCTTCATGTGTGATGCTCTTCTACATAGATCCCTAAAACTTGTACCCAAAACACTACTCCAACATGTATATTGAGCCCTTGAGTTGAAATACACAAATGAAGAAGGACCCTCCTATAGAATCAGTCAACCATATGGTGCAAAAGGATGCCCATGCATAGCCTTATCCATCACCACTCACTCAAAAATGAACATTCAACAAATATTCAACTAGCTCTCTCTCATTCTCTCATTCTTTTATATTTATTTTAAGGAAAGAAAATCTCTCAAATTTTGTATGTCTCTAAGTATACCCACCTTATTTGATATGAATAAGGAATTTAGGTTGGGAGAGATGTTGGCAAGGTTAGTCGACTATGTCAATTAGTTGAATCAATATAAAAAATATGTATTGTAAGTCAGCCAACTCCTCTATCAAGTTGACTGACCAAGTCAATTAAGAAAAGTTGGTTGAGACAGTTAAACTCTTGTAACTATCTATAAGGATAGAAACATGTACGTACTCGACTCCATGAAATTATTTAGTTGTTGAGAGATACACCTAATACAAGTGTATTTTTGTTGGTTCTCTACTAATTTCGTGTATCTTTGTCTTTTACATGTGATGCATATTACTCTTTAAGTTTACTTGGTGTTCCATTCTACTGGTAACCAATGCATACTTTTCACTAGATTACAATAATAATATTACCTATTATATACACATTAATACAATACATAGTTATGCACATATACTTAAAAATAATTATAACATTGCATTGGTGCTTGGAAATCTATAACACCTATGCATTATAAAATTTATTTCACTAGTTTCCTACCATAAATTCCAAACCAAATCTATTACTAATAAAGATTCATAGGAATGCATTGATCCTCAAAGATGACATGACCACAGAAAATCGATGCTTTAATAGATGGTGGACATATTTATACTATCATGTGGAATAGACATTATTAACTGAGGCATTGAATGAAAACAATATGAGGATATGTGGTTTAGTGAAACATATATAAATCTATAGTAGTTTTTCATCTTAATATGGAAGTTTTAGTATCATATGTCTCCATAGTTTCACTAATGCTTCTTGAATACTTTGACATTAAGTACTGAAACTTTGCATTCAGTAATGGTACAGTTTGATTCACTAGAATTCCATTCATTTATATGCATCATTTGGATTGTGATAAGTAGTGTTCTCATATCTATCTTGATTCATCTATATGGCATATAATATATCTTAGCATATCAACTAGAAAATATATCTTAACTAGCCAACGACCTTCACAAAATATCCATGAACACTTGCATTAAGACATTTTCAAAACACATTTACATCCATGTTTAGAGGTTGTAGTAATTGTTTTTTGAAGTGAATGTACATGAGAAACATGTGTTCAAAAAAAAATATTTCAATATTAAAGGTTTAATAATGACTATGATATGAAAAGTGAAGTGAGTGATGGGATTTCTATCGAGCAACATGAATAGAATCATATGCTCATGTATTTTTGAAAATTCACAATGTATTTAGAATCAATATATATTCATCTTAAGCACAAATCTAGCATGCATTTAGATATGTCAAATCTCTTTAGGTACAAAGCTTTTTCAAAGTGAAAAGTATTTTAAAAAAAATCACATCTCTCTCTCTCTCTCTCTCTCTCTCTCTCTCTCTCTCTCTCTCTCTCTCTACACACACACACACACATAGAATGTGTAATTATTCATTGTTTAAATTGTATGTTTGAAAGTTATATAGAGTACATAACTTAAACTTGTAACTCCAAAAGCTCCTTGTTGGATTTCAGGTAAAATTGACCAAAAAAAGTACAAAAAATAACAAAATGTAAAATAGTGACACTATTTCAAATGTTTGAACCATAATTTTTTTTTCAATTTCTTTATACATAACTTTTCTAAGCAATACATAATATAGGAGTTGTCTTTAGTGCGACTTTTTGGAGTCTCCGGTGGATTTTATGGCCGGAATACGGCAGAAAAGTTTGAGGTGAAATCTTGATTTGTGCTATTTAAACTGGTTTTTCTTACTGCATATATGGATTCAACACCCTGAAAAACTCCTAGGGCACTTCGATTGTGCAGATTTTAGCCATAAAACTTGCAATTTCAATGAATTCTTGTCATATTTTAGACAATTAGATTGGAAAAATAAATCCGAAAACTTTTCCAAAAGTCGCAGTAAAGACAACTCGCATAATATATTACGTAGTTGAAATTAAAGTATTTTACATAACATGTGCATTGAGAAATTTTATCTACGAACCACATTGGCCACATTAAAATGTTTTTTTTGGTTATTTATATATCTTAGTATACATCAATATTAATTAATCTTGCATATTAAAATATTTTTGTTTTTTCTAAATAAGTCTAGATTCTATTATATGTTACAAAAAGCACAGAGGTACAGTCCAACTTCCTAACTAGAATTTCTAAGTTAGCCAATTCCAGTGGGAGAGAGAAAATTCAAAAGTACAAAAATGGGGCTGCCCCTTAGGGGGAAATTAGCCCATAAACCAGTCCACAGAGCATAATAGGAGCTTCCCCTTAAGGGGAAACCAACATTAAACCGTAGAACCTTGTAGCTAAGTTTGTTTTGAAAAATGTAAATATGCATAGAAACTATACTTAAGCTGGAAAAAGCTAGAAAAGGAGGAACCATGGCGCTAGGCGTTTTGGTCCTTTGCATCCTGAATTTGATGAGGAGGTTGCTCTTCCTCTATGAAGAAACCATAATCGGAGGGGTCTTCCTCTGGCTTGGAGAGCTAAGGATCTGGCTCAGGCGTGGAGGTGGAACGAGCACATGTTGCTTCTGTTTTTCCCCCTTCTGCGGAACTGTTGCTACCTCTGTTGTCCGATGAATCCTCCATAGGTTTGATAGGCAGAGCCACCATTTTCTGAGACTGCTGAGGGAAAGAGGGAGAAAGATTTGATTTTCGCATCCTCTTCCTGGACCCTGAACCAGAAGGGCATGGCTGGGCCTCAAGAATTTGAAGAGAGATATTGGTAGAGAGGTGTTGAGGGTCAAGAACCTCTGGTGCATCCATGGCCAAGGATAAACCCACAGACCGCTCTATCATTGCAGGGATGGGAGGGCGGGAGGCCGAACCTCGGCCTTTGCCTCTGCGAAAATGCATTCGATGGTAGTGAGGCATGCAGTCGGCAGAATTTTGAGAATGCAGGTGAGGCGAATGAACAGAGTGATATGAGCAAGAAGTGAGGTTGTATGCAACATGGAGAGAGTGGGTGGAGGCCGACTGAAGGGCTGAGAGAGGGGCGGAGGCACAACAAGGATTAAAATATCCGAGAGAAAACTTGATAGAGAGACGAAGGGAGAAATGTTGATAGGAGATGACGCCATTGCCCATAAATGGCCAGGGCGCTCTTCAAACAGGACAGACAGGAATGAATTCACGACGAGCGAATTGAATACCAGTAATGGCGCTGGGTTGCGAAACCAGCATGGCGTATTTAATAGCACCCACATGAGGGTCATGTACTGCCTCATTGTGAGGACAGCTGCTCGGCATTGGGGAGCCCATGTGGCATAACAACTGTGCTCGACGAGGTACCCGCATCCGAGACTTGCATATTAAAACATTATTGATGATGCGAAATGAAATTTTTTATTACTGTGATTTTTTTTAAATGTTACATATTAATTTTATATTAAGAATTGAATGAATTACACAATCCCCCATCTTATTATTCTTATTAGGAAGTACTTAATATTTTTATTTATCTTTTAATTTTCAAGTACCCATTTTCTTTCTATATATACATATGTATGAAGTTGATGACATAAAGTAGTTAACATAGATAGTTAAATATTTTTATTTTAAGAGGAACACAAATCAACTTCGTGATGAACGAAATCACGCATCGCCCTCATATTGAGTTATAGAATATGCCTGATGCAATAAATGAAAATTTAACATTTATACGTGTTTTTGGTAAACAAATGTTTTGGAAAAAATAAAAAATGTGTCTAAAAATGATAGAAAATATTTAAATTTTAATTTTAAATTCTAAAATATATATTTTATTAATTTTTTTCAAAACTTTATATAATAATAAATGGTTCAATATGGATAACTTTATCAATCAAAGGATTATTAATAATTTGAAAAAAAGATAATAACCTCTCTCTCTCTATATATATATATATATATTCATTTTTGAGGTTATAAACACATCTTTGTGTAGTGATTTGATTATGAAAGTTTATGATGGTGTGAATTTTTTAAAGAAAAAATTACATGTTCTTCATTATTAAATCTATATCTACCGTTATATAATTATCAACTTTGTAAAAATAATAATAAAACAAAACCTATTTTTATTAAAAATATAAATTAAATATCTATATTTAAATTAAATTAAATTATTTTCTTTGTAGGATAATATATAATAATTTCAGGATGATTTGTATTGCTATGAAATATTATGAAGAGAACAATCTCATAGTAGTGTTCATCAGTAAGTTTTATGTGAAATATATATTTGTGTAGGTGTTAATATAGTGTAGTTATTATTTTCCATGGTATCGTCATGTATTTTTACTATAAACATTAAAAAAATATAATTTAAATTACGATAAAATGAATTTTCTAATATTAATTTTTTTAATATAATTTTTAAAAAGGTAATTGTTTTAAAAATATTTATGAATCAATTATATAAATAGTTTTAGGTTAACATTTCAAATTAAAATAAAAATATAATTGATAAAAGAAATTTAGGTGTGTAAGTATTTTTAAGTTTATTTTTTTATATATTATAAATTTGTTTTTACTAATTAAATTAGAAAAAAAAATAGATAAAGAAAAAAATAATCTATATATCACATAAAAATATATAACTTATAAATAATATAAGATTTAAAATTTTTGTGATCCATAATTTAGATAAATGTTTTTTGGATTAATCACAACATTAATATTAGGTGGACATTTCGAACCATTTAATGTGGTTTATTTTGAGAACATTGTGAAAAAAATGATTGATCTCAATGAATAAATAGTTAGGATGCATCGATAGCCGTTGAGACTAGCCGTTAAGAACTAGTTGTTAATTAGTTAATCATAGTAATAATAATAATAAATGCTTATTATTAATTAAAAAAAATACAAATTTATTATAATAGGGTTAATAGTTGAATGTATAAATATTTTTTAATTAATAATAAATGTATAAAGATTTTTTAATTAATAATAACCATTTAGTAATAATAACCATTTTTTAACCACTAGTTTACAACGACTAGTTTCAATGGCTATCTCCAGGCAATGATGCATCCTAACTATTTATTCATTGAGATCAATCATCTTTTTTCACCTTGTCCTGAGGATGAACCACAAACATCTATCTAAAGTATAAATAATAGTTATAAATTAAGATCCATTTTATCTTATATAAATTAAACTAATGATTTAGTAACCATGCTTAAATTTAATTAATAAGCACATAAAAAATTAATACTGACAATAAACTTAACCATGAATATTCAACTTGTAAATAGGCTTTGTTACAATACTGTGGGCCAATACCATGGTTTATCAATACTACATGTCCAAAAACCATAAATCATTTCAAAATAAAAATATTTTAATTTAATTTAATTTTATAACATTTTTAAAATTAAAACTAAAAGAAAAAAAGTAAGAAGATGGTGTAGTGTCCGTAAATTAGTGTAAAGATTTAAAAGTTGGCTTAATTAATAAAAAAAATATAAAAGTTATAAAAATAATAAAATTCAATTTATGCTATTGTAAATTTGCTTCTATTAATAAAATTATGAACAATAAATAAAATCATAATATACATATCATATTAAAATATATAATATATGAATAGTAGTTATAATAAAGATCCATTTTACTATATAAGTTAAAATAATAATCATGTACCAATATTTAAATTCACTTAATAAGCACCTAAAAACTTAATATTATAACTTGTACATAGGCTTTGTTACAATCCCATGACTTATCAATACAACATGCCCAAAAACTATAACTCAATTCAAAATCAAAATATTTTATAAATAGTTTAATTTATTTTATTTTATAACATTTTTAAAATTAAATCTACAAATAAAAAAGTATGGGGAGATGTTGTCAACGTGTAAATATTTGTAAACATTTATTTGTGAGCTCTATTGGGCATTTGATAGTCCAAAGGTGGCCATGTGTTTAATGACATGTTTTTAACCGGTTCTTGAGGATCTATTAACTTTGGAAATGAGTTTTCTTACTAACATGTGCGAGTTTTGGTGTGATGAGAATCATGATTCCATCAAGTGGTATCAGAGCCAAAGAGATTTCCAGCATTTGGGGGGACAGATTATTGAACATTAGATAATCCAACAATCATATTGTGTTTGGTGACATGCTTAAGTTCCTCTAGAGGATTTCTTAACTTTGGCGATGCACCAGAATGAAAATCTTGATTCCATGAGACTCAATTTAAAAATAATAAAATAATAAAATTAGTTTCCTAGAGATGTTTTAATGTCTTGTAAACATTTAGTTTCCTAGAGATGTTTTAATGTCTTGTAAACATTTAGTTTCCTAGAGATATTTTAATGTCTTGTAAACATTTTGACTTCGTCAAAATCAAATAAAAATCAAATCAATTTAAATAAAAAATAATAATAATTATAATTACCAATAAAACATTTTTATTTATCAAATTAAATAAAAGTGAAAGTAAAAATAAAATAAAATAAAATCATCCTAGATTCATTTTAATTTTGGTTCTATGAAACACTTAGAGAGATCAAATCTATTGAGATGTAAACATCTTTTAAAGTGAAAATAGATTTTTAGGACTGAATAGATACAGAGTTAAAAAAATTAAGATATTATCATTTTAATTAAAAAATAATTAATTATATTTTTTTCATAATAAAATCTACTTAATTCTTTATATTTATCTTATCTTTAAATTTTTTACTATATAACTCATTCATTCATAATTGTAATGATAAATTTATATTTTATATTTTGATTTTAAAATTTTTGTCTTTATATATTTATCATATATTCTTTTTAGAATCATTGTGCTACAAAGTGTTCTCCATCCTAGTATGAAAGTGATTTTTGTAATGCATCTTTATGTCATGTTATGTAATGTTATGTATGGTGAAGTAGATAATTAAAATTATTAATCAAAATTAATAAAAAAATCTATATTATGTAATGTAACGTTATATACTACTCTAGATCTATTTTAACTCTGGATCTACCAATGTCTAAGAGGGATCAAATCTATTTTCACTCTAAAAGAGGTTTACATGTCCAGAGATTTGATCCCTTTGGATGCTTGCTAGATTTGGAGTTAAGATGGATCTAAGCAGGTTTAATTTCCACCTTTAAATAAGCTATATTCTACATGAACACCATAGGTTCCCAATACCATTGGTAATTTTTATTTTTATTATTATTTTATTTTTATATGGTTATTTTATTTTGATTATGTTAAAATTCTTACATTATGTTACAACATCTTGGTTAGAGAGTGCCCCTAGTCATAATCACTTATGAGTTTATAATGAATTTTTATATTTTTTATTCGGTAGTTTAGGTCAAACTTCAGGAGCTCTAGGTTTATGAGAACTCATGGTATATTTTGAATACAATCTATTTAAGGAGGGAAAGACTCTAGATAAATGTGTCATTTGGTAAAGTTGGGTGAAATTTTTGAAATTTGTAAATGTTGTTTTGTGTTTTGGTGTGTAATCTTTTAAAAATTACTATAATATTTTTTTCTCCATATCACATATTTAAATATGAAAATTATATCATTTTTACTTTACATTTTATTTATAGAAATTAAACCACCTTATATCCATCTTAATTTCAAATATATCAAGTGCCTCTAGACACAAACCTTTCCTCAAGGTTTACATTAAAAAAAAAAGTTTGTATTTCCAAATATTTGATAAATCCAAAATTAAAATAGATATTAATTAATTAATAAAATAATTAACCAATATAACATAAATATTATTTTAATATCGTAGTAAAATGTTATAATAGCACTTTACAGATTAAAAAATTATTTAAATCTAATTTATAAACACTTTACTAAACAAATAGTATCACAAAGTGTTACTTTAATTTTTTCCTTCTTATTTATTAAATCGACAACTAGCGTGAAATAAAGGAAAAAAATGTCACAATTTTCTTAATATAAAATAATAATTAAATTCAAAATAATTAATAAATCACTTTAAAAGTTAATAAATCTACAAAATCTGAAAGACTTTTTTAGTTACTTCTTACACATTTTATTTCATATTCACAAGAGCACTCTCGTATAACGTTGATTATATAATAAATAGAAGATAAATATTAGCTGTCTTTTTTTTCGGTGGGGATGTGGTTTGCTTTCTATGTTCATAAGTTTGTTGTCGAATTTACATTTTCCTGTCACTTTCTCAAAGGTCATATGTGTAAAGATATTTAAAAAAATATTAAAATGGCTTTTTCAAATGGTAGTTTCGAAGGGAGTTAGTATGGTACATTTGTTTTGTTTTTTTTTTTTTAGTAAATTTAGTAGTATTTCTCCATTTTCATATTTAAAGCGAGCAAGTTGCTATACATAGTATCAGTTGTGGAGCTTCAATTTGTCTGAAGGAAATTAGGTCTGTTGGCCATCGTTTGGCATTAAAAGCCATCCAAAATTGAAATTGTTTTTTCCGTCTATTTACTACTTTTACAGCATTACTATGTCCATAACCAGTGCATTTAAAAGAAAAAATATATATATACTATTCTCAAAAAACCTATAACATATCTATAATCTAAAAAGAGACTCCATCAACTGGTTCCATTGCAGTAGAGCCATGCAAATCCTTTTTCTCGAAGCTATTAAGTTGCCTCTCTATGTGACTGATTCTTTCATTAGTATGAAACTAGGTCTTCATCATATTATGCATATCCTATTTGATTTGGTGTAATTCGAACATCATTGAAGAGTTTGCTTCCTTCACTTCCATATTGGCCATTGCCTTAGCCAGTACACACTTCATTTTCCAGTACGTTTTAACTGACTGCTAGAATAGTGATACTCTGCCTCTTGTGCTGCCAGGATCCAAAATAAAATCTATCTTGGCCTCTTGCTCTTCCAGATCTTCATCATCACTCTGAGTTTGTTTTTCCCAACCATGAATTGCTTTGCGAATATGGATCAAATTTCCTGTTTCATATACATCTGCAATATTTTCCAAAGTTTCTTTGTTAGTCTTCCTCCCTCTCTTGCCCTTTCCTCGGTTATTCTAGCCTTTCACCATGATGGAATTAAAGAACCTGAAATCGGATCATGTGAAGAGATAGAAGTCAATATAATAGTTTCTGAAAGCTCTGTTCATTATCTGATGACTCTTCAACCCCAGAATGTTTATACTATCAACAATTGGCATTTGGAAGCTGAGAAGGATGAAAAACAAAGCGAACCAACTGCGCAGCCAGTGGAGAACCAAGCGCTCCACATAACCCAGATGGAAAAAGGAGTACCACTGAAAAATATTACCCTTAAGATACCCAGTTACACTAAGAAACGAATTCAGCACCAAACAGAGATAAAGAAACCATTGAAAGGCTTTACCCCTAAAATATACTCCGAGATCGACAGAAAACCACCTACAGAGGAATTTTTGAAGAGCAATTTGTAACAAAAAAATGTCAAATTAAAATACTTGGGCAACAAACCATCTAAGCAAAGACAGACAGAAAGCCCACCTATAGAGGAATGATAGGAATGCTTTGATATCAATTCGACACCTACAGAGGGATGATTTGAGAGCAATTCGTAGCAGAAAGTTGTCAAATTACAATAAATTGGCAACATAATACAAATGATAGAACATATCATTATGAAATCATAACCAGAGAAGTGTGAACTAAACCTCGTTTTTTGATTAGTTTTATGAGCCGAAAGATAGTATCCAGACACATACAGCACCATATAAACCTTATAGAATTCATAACCAGACATATAATGCGAAGAGGCCGGAGGACCGCGAAAGCATGGCTATACTTCCAGACAGACGCCATTTTCATCATTCTCACAGGTATATGAACAGAGTATCTCCATGTAATGACGATAACCAGAACTATAACCATCATCTTCATTCTTTAAAGCAGCAATAAAGAAAACTAATGATAGCATTACATACCAGGTAATACACCAGCGCTGAAGGTATCCCCGTAGAAGATGCACCACAGAGCAAAACAGAGAGGAAGACAAACCTTTCTTTGTAAAGCCAAGATTATGGGACAAAGGAACTAGATTATTACCCAAGTTAACCCCACTCTGTCGGCGTGAAGAATGATATGACAGGCGAGTAGTGCGCATTGATGAGGGAGCATCACGGCAAGGACCGCCACCCTCGCACAATGAATCTCATTCTGCTGTCATCCATAGTGTGGCATATGATCATCAAACACTTGACACCCTAATAGGGGGTCTAGAGCTCGTTGTTTGTCTTTGTCTATGATAACTATGGAGTTTGGATTTCTATGTCCCAGACTTGGCTTCTCTGGTTGATATCTAACTATCACCCTTCGTTCTTGCATGCCCAGTTAGCTAGGTAGTCCGCTGCTTCATTTTCACCTCTGCGGACATGTGAAGGCATGATGTATCCTATCTGTTGCATTAGGTTGGCTATATCCTGAATAAGCCTAGCCGTTTTCCAGCTTTTGCTTATCATTTCCCATGGTGTGCCTTGTTGAAGCTTGCTAAGCACTCAAGTCACCATTGCTGAATCCCCTTCTATTATAATTCTGTTGTAGTTTTCCCAAATTGCCACAGTTAGGCCTTGTTTAGCTGCCAATAACTCCGCTTCATTGTTCGTTGCATATCCAATGTCCATTGCATATACCCTAGACGTTGTACCTTAAGAGTTGCGGAATACTCCTCCTATTCTGACTTGCCCTGGGTTTCCTTTGGAGGCTCCATCGTAATTCAATTTCAAGAACCCAGCTTGTGGGAAGTTGAATATGTCTTTGGGGGATTTCATTTTCGGTTTGAATTTCCATAATGCTTTTGTTAGCATTTTGGGTTTTAAGTTTAGCATATGCAGGATCCTCTCTTCATGGCCATTTGTCTTCCAATCATATTCCGTCCATTTTTCTGTAAGAATTGTTTCCCTGATGATGTCCAAAATCATTTTCCATATGTGGTTTATATCTTTAGTTTCTTCTCTAAAGATTATGTGGTTTCTTTCTTTCCATATTACCAAAAGAATGAATCCAATAGATAATCTCCATGCCTTAGCAGGATCGATCAAAGGAGAATGACTCGGCTAGGGGCATTGAGAGCTCGGAGGGACTAGTTTTGTAGGTGCTTGTGGAGCTTCATGAGGAGATCCTTCCATCCTGCTACCCTTATGGAGGTAAGGTTAAGGGGGAAGCCTAGATATTTCATTGGGAATGTTCCTAGCTTAAAGCCCAAGGTTCTGGCTATGAATCTTTCAGTGGCTGCGTTAGCATTGAAGAAGTAGACGTTTCACTTATCATTGTTTATAAGGGTCCCTGAGGCTTCCATGAATATTTTAAGAATGGCCAAGATGGATTTTTCTTCCCTTAGAGACGTATGGCAGAATAGCATTATGTCATCTACAAATTGTTGGTGCGATAGAGTAAGCCCTTCTCCCCATAATTTCAGACCTTTGAATTGTCCTGTGGCTATTTGCGCTTTTATCAGATGGTTGAGACCTTCAGCAACTATGATGAATAAGAATGGTGATATTGGGTCTCCCTGTCTCAAACCCCTGGTTGCATTAAAAGGTTCAACCGGGGTTCCATTTAATAAAATTGAGTAGATTGGGGAGGAAATGAGAAACATTACCCATTGTATCCATCTCTGGTCAAAACCGAATGCTGATAGGACTGCTTTCAGATATGCCCAGCTGAGTCGATCGTAAGTTTTGGATAGGTACAATTTAATCAACATTCCTTTGGCTTTAAGGGTTTGAAGCGAATGCATTTCTTCTTGGACAGTGACTATCCCATCAAGGATCTGTCTGCCTTTTACAAAACCTGTTTGTTCCACTGATATTATTTTATTTAGAATTGGTTTGAGGCGGTTGACCATGATAGTTGAAAGGATGTTATATATGACATTGCATAATTCTATTGGTCTGAAGCCTGTTGGGGTATCCATTTTGTCTTGTTTAGGGATCAGAGAGATTAGTGTGGAATTTAGAGCTGGGTACACATATCTCGATCTCCTCGATTTTTCCACCAAATCCCAGATATCCTTTCCCATGAATTTCCACGTGGCTTGGTAGAATTCTGCTGTGAAGCCATCTAGGCTCAGGGCTTTGTTTTTGGGGAGGTTCTTTACCGCTTCTTCCACTTCCTCCAAAGTTATTTCTCTAATCAGCGCTAGGTTTTTTTCTCTACTTACTTTGGAGGGTATGTGTCGAGTGATACATTCTATGGTTGCTTCTCTATTTTCCACTGGTTCTATGAGCATCTCTTTGAAATGGTTTACTAAGAGTGTTTCCATTTCTGCATGTTGTTGTACTCGATTCCCATTGGTATCCTTTAGTGAGAAGATTATGTTATGTCGTCTTCTCTGGATCAGTGCCTTGTGAAAGAAATTAGTGTTTTTCTCCCCTTCTTTGAGCCATTGAACTCTTGATTTTTGTTTCCACAGCAGTTCTTCTTGCTTTCTCCTTTCTTCCAGTTGACTTAATAACTGCCCTTCTTCCATAGCCAGTGCTTCTGTTCGCCCATTTAGGATGATCTGCTACTGGTTCTGCTTCATGTCTTCCTGTAATCTGAGGAGGTTTGCATGTATATTGCCAAATTCAGTTTTGTTTCAAGTTTTTATTTCTTTTTTTCAGCTCTTTTAGTCGCAGCTAGAATGAGTACATTCTGTTCCCTCCTTGGATTTGAGTTGTTTCCCACCATTGTTTAGCTTTCTCTAGGAAATTTGGGTCCCTCAACCAAAAAACTTCAAATCTGAATGGCTTATTTTTGGGGCTTTCTCTTAAGTCCATTTCCAGTTTTATGGCCCAGTGGTCTGATCCTAGTGCTGGAATGATTGCCGCTTCATAGTAAGCATCCACACTCAGTAGCTCCTCAGTGGCTAGAAATCTGTCGAGTCTTGATGCTATTTGGTGAGCCATCCCTCTCCTGTTGTTCCATGTGTATGTGTCGTTCACTATTGTGATATCCACTATCTTGAGGTCTGTGAGAAGATCCCTAAACATCTCCATTTCCGGTTCTTCTCTTCTGGTTCCTCCTTTTTTTTCCGCTAGGTTTAATATCATGTTAAAGTCTCCTCCTAATAGCCAATATTTTTCCTGTTGTAAGTTTCTCAGTATTCTTATGCTATTAATGAATGCCTCTCGTTTTCCTAGGATATGAGGACCATATACTGCTGAGATTATTATGTGATCTTTCATGCCCACTGGCCTAAAAAGTCCTGAAAAGATCCTGGCTAGGCCAAGCTAGTTTTCTGCTATTATCTCTTAAAGGTTCCATAATATTGCAATCCCTCCCGCTGTTCCTCTTGCTTCAATAGCCATGACTTCATAGTGGGGTTTAAATGATTGCAGAATTGTTTCTATTTTTTGAGCTGTGACCTTCGTTTCTTGTATCAGCATAACTTGAGGTTTTTCAGTTTTTAGTCTTTCTTTTAGTTTTCTCTACTTTCCTTTACTATTCAGGCCTCTTATGTTCCATGATAGTATTTTCATTGATTAACTTTCGGGATTGGATGGAACATCGTTGTTATTGGAATTACCTTGCCAGTATTTACTAACATTTCTCCCACTATCTGAATTGAGTCATGTAGTGTTTTCCTTCCTTTTTTCTTACCCACCTTTGATTGCGTATTTGCTTCCTTAGGTGTCTGGTTTTCAGTAGTACTTACCTGTTTCCTCGCTTCGAACAAAACATAATTCTCAAATGCTTCCTTATACAACTTCTTTTGGTCTTCAGGGATGAATCTGTCATCCAGGTTCCTCCATTCATATAGTAGACGCTTAAGCACCTTTTATTCTGCACTTAGATCCTCTTTTATTTGCTCAATATCCATTTGCGCTTGCTCCACTCCCGTTGTTTCTCCTCCCTGTGGTTCCTCTGTTTCTATTTGGTCTTACTGAGCTTTCTGTTTTGTTGCTGAAGTTCTTGGCTACATTGTTTCCTGGTTCCTTTCTTGTGTTTCCCCTTTAGCTTTTGATGATTCACCTTCCTCTTGCAGGATTTCATAGCGATTTTGGGTGCTCTTTAGTTTTTGACTATTAGTTTGTGTATTTTGCTGCCTGCTGGATTTTTTCCTGTTTATGACTGCTATGAACCCTTCCTCTTTATCTTCGCTTGTGTCCCCGACCGTTGTGGTTTTTCCTGCTTTTACTTCAGGGATGTTCAATGGACAAGTTTTGTATAGATGACCATATTCGTGGCATCTTCTACAACGAAATGGTATGTGTTCATAGTCTAACGTTTGTTGCCAGATCTTGCCTTCATATTCCAGCTCTATTAATTCTGGGAGCAGTTCAGATATGTTCATGTATACACAGATTCTAGCAAAGGATGTGTATCTTCCACGGCAAGTTTTCTTTGTAATTTTTACAAAGCTTCCTAAGGAGTTTCTGATTCCTTCTAATATATCTGGGTCCCAGAAGTCCATTGGTAGAGCGAATAATCTCACCCACACCGGTGCTACTAGGAACTGTTCCTCATCTAGGTTGTAACACTCTTCCCATTGTCTTAGAAAGAGTCCTGCATTGTTGTAAATATAAGTCCCTCCTTCAAATATTCTTTCCTTGTCCAATAGATTGGTTAAAATGGCTGTGAAGAAGCCTCTTGGGCTGAACTTAAGATCTAGGTGGCCTTTTGGTTGCCACTTTGCTTGTATCCATTTCAGCAGGTCTTTTTTCGATGGCCATATTCCAATAAATTTGCAAATAAGAGCATGATCTTTCATGTATCCCTGTATTCATCTAGTTTATTTGGTGGGATGGTGTACCTTGGTTTCTTCAGTGATCTAGGGAGGCATTGTGTTTTTTCCCTGGCTTGCCACGCAGCTCCTAATATTGGTCCAGTTTTCGTTTTTGTTCCGCCTTGCATGTTGGGCTGTCTAGTGTTCTGTTCTCCAGCAATTACATTCCGGTAGGAGGGGATTGACCCCCCTCCCGATGCTGCCATCTTTCGGCTCTCAAAACCTCGTTTTGCCTGGTTCTTGCACAAATTTTCTGATGCCTCTGGTTCGAAACCCTAGGCTTGCATGTCCGTTACCTCTTGTCCAAAATTTACAAATTTCCAAAATTAAAATCATGGTACATTTGTTTCTTGAAGGAGTTAGTATGGTACATTTGTTTCTTGTGATCACGAAATATATAGAGAAATGGTGGTGTGTAAAGGTATTATGGTTGGAATCTTATTTGTCATTGAGATTAATTTTTTGTTTTAGACATGTCACATTATAGATTAATATTATAGAAAAAATTGTGGTTTTACATAAATTTGAAGCTAAAAAAAAATTGCTAGTAATTTGAATAACTCAATTTTACTCAAACTATCTTAACAATTCAACTAGTTTTTAGTGCGACTGTTTGAAGGCTTTTTCGGTGGAATTTTCTGGTGTAATTTCTCTAAAATCCGGCAAGAATTCATTGAAAACATAATTTTGATGGATAACTTTGCACAATCGAAGTGCCCTAGGGGTTTTTTAGGGTGTTAAATCCATATATACAGTCAAAAAACCAGTTTAAATAACATAAATCAAGATTTTACCTCAAAAAATTTCACCAGATTCTGACACCAAAAACTCCAAAAAGTCACACTAAAGAAAACTCCTTAACAATTATCCCCTTAGACTTGGCTCGGTGAGATTGGCATGGTCTCAGTCATTCATCAATCATCTCACTTGAGATATCACATTCCCCACCTCAAGCTAGGATACAAATACACTTGTCACCTTAGTACCTACCCAAGTGTTCCATTCCACAACTTAATGACTCCATGTGCCACTGCACTACATATATGCCTCGTCAACGTATTAAGGCCTAACAACAATTTGTGCTAACATGCAACATGTATGCTTGAACAACATGTCTTATAACTTCCTCAAGAAATACACCTATCTTGAACCAATACCCTTAGAGTGTTCACACACCATTGCAACTCTCATCACACACTGGCTCCTTCACTAAAATTCAAATATTTTACTCCATTGTTGAGATTCAAAAAGATGATGATCCCAGTGAAAATTTAGCACCTACACAAGGTGGGGCCCATGGGCTATTTTTAGGTGTATGTTTATTTTTAGAATGGTGAGGAAAGTCTATTTATACTGGAAATATATTTATAGATGGTTGAGAAAAATCTATGGATGGATGAGTGTCTATTTTTGGAATGCATGTGCAAATAAGGTTCGTCAATCGCATGTCTAAAAATAGAATGCATGTCGATTATTGTTATCTCTTAACAATAATTAGACAATAAATAATAATCTATTCTCTTGAAGCACTTGATTTCAGTTAACTGATGTGGAAAACCAGTTAACTGAAGGAATTCCGAGTTCAAAGGTTGGTTGGTGGGACATGCTAGTGGACTTCGTTGTAACTGAGTGATACAAAGTTGTAACAGAGTTGGATGTGTAGTTATGTGAGTTGTAAAGTAGTTTAACTCAGTTAAGTGAGTTAAACTCAGTTGTGCTAGTTGTAACTAGTTGTAACTAAAGATACACTAGTGAGAGATGAGTGAATTAAATATTAAATTAATTCACATGGAGTGATCTCACATGCAACCGAAGATTTACTATTGTTAACTACATGCATGTCAGATCCAGTGGAGACCCAGTTGAGAGATAGGTGAAAGGGACAGTTTAACTATCAGTTGTGACTATAGTGGGTGCACACTTGCAATCAAACACACATTGGAGATGCCAATGAGGATTGTGCATTCAAGGTAAGGCAATATCGAATTCATTCAGGGATTGTGATCAGCAGGGATTGCACAGTGGCGGCAGGTTGTTAGGAGGCAGTAATTTGGTGCATGAATATGCCAATTTTTGTATGACAGTGTGAGACGATTGTATATTGTACTGAGAGCTCTTTGATTAGATTTTTGTATGAGATTGTTTCATGATCCATGATATATACATAATATATGATAGTGGGGTTTTTATCTTTATGATTTCCCGGTAAAAACATGTGTTATGTGTGATTGATCTTTCTTCATGTGTTTGCAATTGGCGATTAAATTTCCGCAAAGATTTAAGTAGAAGGATTCTGTATTTAATAGCGAAATATAATTGATAGATCGGGAGAATTCGGAAATACATAATTGTATTAAAATTTCTACATGGTATCAGAGCAAAGAAGGTTGCAATATTGAAGCAGTAGCTGAGTTTATTGGTGGAAACAATTCGAATTTTCTGCAAGAATTTCTTAGTGCGACAGTTGAGTAAACATCGAAATAGCTTTGAATGCTTTGTGGTTAGAGTATGTACTCAAGGGCAGCTTGAATTACATTGCATGGAAGTACAGGATGGAGGCGGTGCTTGAAGATAATGGCTTGAAGGAATTCATCGACAGTGTTGTTCCTAATCCCACTTCGACGGATGCTGCATTACTTGATGCCTGGCAAAAGAAAGTAGCGAAGACGAGAAGGATTTTTTTGGAAGGTGTGAGAGACCATATTATCTCAAGCCTTCATGGGAAAGCCACTTAATTTTCAATGTGGAAGGCTTTGACGAATCTTTTCCAAAGCAGCAGTGACCATAGGAAATTGGTGTTGAAGGATAAACTCAGAAAGATCAAAATGGAAAAGGGCGACAATATTCCTAAGTATCTCACAAATTTTTTCCAATGTCGAGATGAACTGGGAGTGTGCGAATCACGGTTGTTGATGATGATTTGGTGAGTTTGGCTCTCCTGTGACTTCCTAAGATTTGAAACAATTATCAAGACTCTGTCAATGGATGGGAAAAACTGCCAGATTGGGAACACTGTGGTCGGATCTAGTGCAGGAGGAGTTCAGGAGGAACACCAGAGATGGCTCTTCATCAAAGCATGATGATGAAGAGGATTGTGCTTTGGATGCCATGGCAAGGAAATGGAAGGGGAAGAAATCCCATTCAAAATCCGAGGCTAAAGGAAAGAAGCTGGATTTTTCCAAGGTGAAGTGTTTTCATTGTCACGAATATGGGCATCTCGCCACTAACTGCCCACATAAAAAGAAGAACAAGAAGGCTACTGGAGCTGTAGCTAGTGAGGCCTTTACCTCGCAATTTGACTTGATTTCTCTTTGATCACATGCTTGGTTTCAAGCGCAATGGGATCGGTGTGGTATCTTGATAATGGTGCTTCCTTCCACATGACGGGAGATAAGGAGAATTTCAGTGACTTGAAGGAAAAAGATCTCCAAATGCATATAGAGATGGGCAACGATGGATGATACAGTGCGACTAGAATTGGTACCATTACCTTTGAGAGGGAGTCAGATAAATCATTTCTATTGAAATATTTTATGCATGTTCCAGCTTTGAAGAAAAACTTGGTCTCAGTCACGATGTTGGAGGAGAGAGGCTATGATGTTGTTTTCAGCAATGGAAAATCTTTCCTGCAACATAAAACAATGAGTCAAACCAAGAGGATAGCGATTTGAGTGAAGAGTCTCTACAAGCTAGAGATAGATGGTTGCACTGTAATGGTGGGCAAAGAAGAATAAGTGTAGAGCCAGGATGAGGGCGAATTATGGCACAGGCGATTAGGCCATCTTCACCATGGCACCCTGAAGTTTTTGCAGCAGATTTATACTAGACTTCCCAAGGGTACACTTGCGCAGTTAGATTAGTGCAAGGGATGTACTATGGGTAATTTTGTGAAAACAACCTTTCATGAAAAGGAGAACCATGCTTCGATGATCCTGGAGAGAGTTCACATAGAAGTGTGTGGGCCATTATCGGTTGCTTCAACAGCAAAACTTAGGTATTATGTTATTTTTGTTGATGACTATTCTCGTAGATGCTGGATCTTCTTCATGCAGAAGAAGGATAAAAAAATCTCAAAGTTCTGTGAGTTTAAAGCATTGGTGGAGAAAGATTCAGGGAAGCAAGTGAAGGCTCTGCAGAGCGATAATGGTGGTGAATATATCTTGAACGAATTCAAAAATTCCATAGTAAAGAATGAATTCAAAGAGAAATCATAGCGCCTCATAACCCACAGCAGAATGGGGTCGTGGAGAGGAAGAACAGAACGATCATAGGTGATGCACGAGCTATGCTGCATGATCAGGGCCTACCAATGCACTTGTGGGTGGAAGCATGCAACATTGCGGTTAATGTGAAAAACTGTTGTCCTCGTAGAGTACTTGGCATGAGTACACCTGAAAAAGATTTTACTGGTAAGAAACTGGATGTTTCTCACTTTAAGATTTTTGGCTCATGTGTTTATGTGCATGTGACCAAGAACACCAGGAAGAAGATGGAGCCGACTGCTGAAGTTGGGATATTTCTGGGGTACACAGAAACACCCTATAATTATCGTGTGTATTTTCCAAACAGTCGAATGACTGTGGTGTGACGGGATATAAAATTCAATGAGGAGAAAGCCATGAAATTTTCGCTTGAGAGGGAGCTAGACTAACATGCCGAGGAGGAACTTTTGGTTCCCAAAGATGAGTCTCTAGATGTGGATCAGCCACGGGAGGAGGTTCATGGAGTGGAGGAGTCCACTCACACAGAGCCAAACATCAGAACTAGCAGAAGGTGTACCACAGTAGCTGAGAGGTTGAAGCTTAATGCGGCATAGAATGTAGGAGTCCCTACTTCATAGCGCAGACATAGACAGTCTCCTAACCGATTCAAAGGATACATGGCTCTCATGAGAAAATGTATTGTGACTGAGCCATCTTCCATTCATGAAGCAGTGCAGGAGCCCACATGGGTAGATGCAATGGTGGAGGATTATGACTCCATTGTCAGAAACAGTGCTTGGGAAATTGTTCCAAGGCCGGTTGATAAATCAATGGTAGGTTCAAGACGCATCTACAAGGTAAAGCAAGCTGCTGATGGGAGTGTTGAGAAATACAAGGCCAGATTTGTGCCTTGGGGCTTCTCACAAATCGAGGGGATTTATTATGAAGAAACCTTTGCACCTATCGCATGGTATTATTCCATAAGGACCATCCTTGGTCTCTTAGCGCAGATGGGTTGGCACATTCATCAAATGGATGTGAAGACTGCGTTCCTTAATGGGATCATTGAGGAAGAAGTGTACATTGAGCAGCCTGAAGGATTTGAGATCTTCAGCAACGAGTCGCATGTGTGTAGACTCAAAAGAGCGTTGTATGGGCTGAAGCAAGAACCCCGTGCTTGGTACACTCAGATCTGTTGAATCTTTAATTAAACTGAGAAGGGGGGGGGGTGAATCAGTTTAATACATACATAAGCCTTTTCAAAATTTCACCAACCTTATTTACAGCTTACTATGTGAACAGTCTTAAAAAATTGCAGCTAATATTAAATTAATGTGACACCATACTTATGTTGAGAGCAGTAAACAATTAATCAGATTGAAAGAATCACATCAAAAAATAAGAAACACACATAGAGATAGCAGATGTAAGTGGAAACCCATAAAGGGAGAAAACCACATTTTATTATTGTTGTAATGCAAAGGCAAGCTCCAACTCCCTCTCACCACTGTTTTTCTGCAGGCACCAACCTACAGGAGGCTCCTACCTCAATTCTGCAAGCTACAACTTGCAAGGAAGCACCAACTCCCTTCAATTTTCTGCAGGCTCCAACCTCAGTCAGCTACAACTGACAGCTATCAAGCTGCAACTTGGTAGGGAAGCTCCAGCACCTCCAGAACATCTGGCCCAGATGTTTTACGGTTACCTCGGATATCGGCTACGATTACGCCTTCTCTTTCTGCTCTTCTTTTCTTAATCTTCTCTGCCTCACACTTCTATATTCTGCCTTCTCTAGATTTACTCTCTCTAACCTCTTTTTGCATATCAAGATGATATTACTTATAAGGATTTTCTTGTGACTGTTAGCATTCCTCAATGAATTTGGAATGGACAGCCATGCTTCTTTGCCTTTTGCCTTCTCATTTCTTTTCTAGATCACTCAAAAAAATGTAACAGTAGGTGCTTATTTTAATCTAACAGTGGGATTTTGTTTTCTTCCGGAGACTTCCCAATGCATCACAAATAATAAAAAATTCAATTACAATATTTACATTCACATATAATGAAAACTTCAGCGCAACTCATTTAGTCTTTTGGTTCGCTGCGCATTTGTCTTTTCTTTGACTGTGTCTGTCTTTTTTGTGACTGTGTTTTATCTCTTTTCAGCTCTGTTTGCTTTTCTGTCCTCTACTGTGGTGTAACTGCCGCATACATGTAACTGAGCTTTTTATATCAGTGCATTTTGTAAATATGTGTGAATGCTGACTATAATTCTTGGTAGATTCCAACCCTTTACATGCAGCAAGTGTCTTGTTGATGTGGGAGTTCTGCAAGTGGAACATACATGCATCGCAATCATTTTATATTACAAATCACCCTCCACCTTAAGCTGAGGCCCGTGGGTTCAAAGACCATGTTAGACTCCGTCTTGTCAGTCTACTGTCAGAGGCAAACTCACCAGGGTTCAATAAGTTTCTTATTTCGAGAGTTTTATCATTATTAATAAACCAACATCATGATAGGACTATATAATATTGTGACATATTATCCTGCAGCATTCAAGGCATTCAACCCATATTATATATACTATTACTTTCATGAATATCACAAACAAGGATGGGTGATGCTTGGAGGTGTAGTCTTATGTATAACAGGTGCCGAGGCCATGTTTACAGACTTGGGCCATTTCAACAGGAAGTCAATCCAGCTTACTTTCTATGTGTTGGTTTACCCATCTCTGCTTATCACATATACGGGACAAGCGGCATATTTGATAAAGAACCCAGGGGACATAGGCTCTACATTTTACAAAGCAATACCACAGCATGTTTATTGGCCAATGTTCATTGTTGCCACTTTAGCAGCCATTGTAGCCAGTCAAGCATTGATTACAGCAACATTCTCAATCATAAAACAGTCCATGACTCTTAGCTGCTTTCCTCGAGTGAAGATTGTGCATACCTCACAAGATTACGAGGGTCAAATCTATTCACCTGAAGTTAACTATGTTCTCATGGTTATCTGCCTTGCAATTGTCGTAGGATTCCGGGATGGAACACAAATTGGCAATGCATATGGGGTTGCAGTGGTTGGGGTCATGTTCATTACGACGTGCATAGTAACCTCGGTCGTGCTTGTGGTTTGGAACATGAATATTTTTCTTATACTACCCTTCACTCTGTTTTTTGCTTTATTTTAAGGCGTTTATCTATCATCTGTATTGAAATAAGGTGCCACAGGGAGGTTGGTGTCTCTTCCTAATTGCAGCAATTTTTATGGCCATAATGTTCTCTTGGAACTATGGAAGGCAGAAAAAGTACAAATATTTAGCACAGAGAAGACTCAGCATAGAAGGTTTGAATGGATTGGTTGCCAGGGTAAATTTATCTGTACCAGGAATTTGTGTCTTCTGCAGTGACCTTATTTCCGGGTTACCACCGATTATTGAGCATTATGTAACGAATGTGGGGTCTCTGCATGAAGTTCTTATCATTGTCACCATAAGAAGGGTTCCAGTCAAGACAGTGCTTTGTCGGAGAGATTTATGGTTGGAAAACTAGAACCAAAGGGTGTATATAGATGCGTAGCCCAATATGGTTACAAAGACGCCCCAAACATGGAAGGATCTGAAATTTATCAACGAGGTTATTTGAATTTTGAAAGCATAGACTATCTAGGAAAGCTTACGGAACTCATTCACTCCTCAATTGGCAGAAGTTATCATGACGAGAAGTAATTGTGATCTCAACTACGTAGATGAAGAACACGGCTGAATCGACGAAATCATTGGAGTTGGCACTCATGTGTTCTAGGAAAAATTACACTGAAGACAAATAAGAGCACTGGTCCTTTTGAAGGATTAGTGATTGACAAGTTCTACAGGTTTCTCCAAAAAACAATTGCAGGTCGACTCTGTCTACCTACAATATATCACCTGGGCGTCGAGCGACCCACCTGGGCGTTCTTCGCCAATGTAAAAATACAACGTGAGCGACCCACGCAGAGGTGAGCGACCCACGCATCAACAGAAGTCCGGAAAATGGTTGTATGCGCCCAGTCTTCATCCAAAACGACTTCAACGACATCCAAAACAACTTCAATGAATTACAAACAAGTTTTGATCATTGTGCAGTAGATTCTTATTATGCTTGTGGTGATTTTGATGTTGAAAAAGTAGGCGCACGATGCTTTTGTTATCTTATTGGAACTTACCAGTAGGAATCTGTTAAATTTAAACAAGCAATCTCAGGAGTTGCGCAATCAATTATGGAAGTACCTCTGAGCTCTACTTTTCTCAACATGATGTAATGCGAGACTTGGCCCTGTATTTGGCATCTCGAGACTAGATTGTTAACAGGAAAAGGTTGTTTATGCCAAAAAAGGAGAATGGTTTGCCAGGAAAATGGGAGCTACTCAAATACCATGCGTTTGATGCGCAAGTTGTTTCCATTCACACAGGTGCAATAGAAAAGGATCAGTGGTGTGAGATGAATTTTCGACAAGCAAAATCCTTGATTTTAAATTTTTCTGCGAGCAGCTACTTTCTTCCTTCGTTTTTAAGTTCCATGACAAAACTTAAAGTCCTCATAGTACTCAATTATGGATCAAAGAGCGCCACAGTAAACGGTCTACCGTGGCCATCTTCTCTCCCACAGCTTAAGACTATTCGCTTGGAGATTGAATGTGCCCCACTTCAAGAGCCGAGTTAAACTCTTTCGGGAATTTGGAGAAACTCTTGTTGAGCATATGTGGCTAAAGAGCATATGTGGCAGTTTGACCCATATTTTAGCAATTTTCGTAGAGTGGAAAAGCGTATCTCCAGAAATTTGAGAGCAGTTGCAAAGTGGCATTCATAGGTTCGTTTGCCTATTTCTGTCTTCACGCTGGAATAATGGAAGGCTTTCTATCTTTAAGAGCAAATGGAGGATTCGTTCTATCTTCATGGCTTTAGTTGAAACAACGCCCCTGTTTTGGGGGTCGATCTGTTGTTTTTTCTAGAATAGTTTATTTAATGTATTAAAATAATCATTGGGGGGAGAGAGTTCGGAGAGCTAGTGTAGGAAAATTAATCTGTAGGAAAATTAGGGATTTATTTGTACAGTCTTAGGCAGGAGATTTTAATGAAATATGCAGTAATGGCTTGAGATTCTGTGGTATGAGATTTAACATTTGTGTCCTCTTTTTGTTTCATATGTAGCACACATTATGTGTTCATGTCATTTCATGATCATTTCCAATTGAACAAATGAAGTGTTAGGTAGAAATCATATTTGGTATGCTACGCATTTTTAAGTTTGTTCATATTTAATGTTTTCTTACGTTAGATGAGGATTCTCCTCTATGCCCTTGTGGGCTCCTCAACGATCTTGCCATTCCATTTAATCTCAATTTGATGTTAAATTTTCACCTTCTGCCTCGGGAGACAATGCGTGTTTTATTACATTTCTGCGGTATTTGTTCTTTGCCTCTACGGTTCAGGAAACCCAGTCATTTATCAAAAAACCCTTTCCTATTTATTTACTAGCCTAAAATCAGTATTCATTATAGGTCCTCTCAGATCCTATTGGACATCTTTTACTGAGTTGATCCGGAGAGAGCCCTCTCCTGTCCTCGTAGGGCTAGCTATGAGGCTGAGCGTGGTTTGGTGTTGTCCTTCTTCTGCCTTATTTCAGCCTAAGGTGGATTTGGGAACTAACATAGTGGCGACCATACTGGGGAGAAAATGGTTTGCTTGTTGATGTTATTTGTTTCATAAGTTACAGACGGAGTCTGAAGTCACGCCAGGTAGCTTTCGAAACGCTTTTGCCTTGCATTAGCGGAAGTAGATAAATGCTGCTTCAGTCGATCTCCGGTTTAGCTTGTGAACATGACATTTTCCTTGTGAGTTACCCCAGTATATTACATCGTTCTAGACCTTTTGGATGATTGAGTCTAGAAGTCGAAAGGCTGAAAATAATTGACTGTGTTCCTTGAAATTTATACCGAGAAGAATCAATACACTGGCTTCAAGAAGAAATACTAGGGCGAATCCGGACCCTGATCCACCAACAATATTCGAAAATCCAAATCTGATTCCGAGGACCCTTAGAAAACAAGGAAGTTAAGAGAGTTCTGAAATAGAAAGCCAATTGACTTTTGAAAGTTCCAGAGTGCTTACCGTCTGCATCTGTCTGTCAAAATCATATATGTTGATGAAATCCCTTTTGATGCACGGTTTGAAACATCCTTGTTTGTAAATTTTTACGAAACTGAATTGTCAAGATTAGTTCCAGATCCATTGTTTACTGAAGATTTGCATTATAGATTTGTTTCACATTACACAGGATAAACGGTTACGAGGATTCTATTGAGGATACTAACACTTTTGAATTTACTGAATCTGCTTCACAAGTTCTTGACCCATCTGAAATCGCATCAAGTTCACGGATCCCTACTGAGCCTCCCTTTATCCCTACCATTCCGGTTCAGCCTGAGTTTTCTGATCAGCAATCAATAGTAATTTCTCCGCTTCCATTGAATACATCTCGTAGACCTACTGCTCCTACTCCTCCTGTATCTCCTCGACAACAGATTGTTTTTAATCCACCAAGAGCTATGGCTGCTCGTTTTGCACCTCTTGTGTTACCCCAGCAGTTGAATGATATGCCCGCAGACTATCAGAGCAAGATCCGGACATTTGATGGCACTCCACAGAGTCTTCCTGCACAACAGCATGTAGACAGTATGGCAGATTTCTTTGATCGTTTCGAGATTGATGAAGAGAATGTGAGTATGAGGCTTTTTGTGCAAACCTTTGGAGGAGAGGTAAGAAAATGGTTTAGAGCCTTGCCGGAAAGAAGCATCGATACATTGGCACAACTCCAGAGGCAGTTTTTAGATCGATGGGAGATGAAAAAGGATCGTTGCGGATTACTTCGAGAATATACAAACCTCGACGTAATCTGGTGAGTGCATTTGAGTTATATCATTAAGATTCAATACGAGTGTATAATGCTATTCAGATGACTTGAGACGAGTCTAAAAGTGCTCTCCTTAAATTCTGGGATGGCTTTGATCCAGGAGATGAGAAACTATTCCCTTCGTGATAGAGATCCACCTACTTTAGAAGATATGCGAGAAGGTCATTGCAGTAGTGTTGAGGCAAATCCGAATGATAAAAAGCACGGTTGAAAGCAGAGAAAAGAGTGACAATAAAGGAAGAGCCTTCTACATCTATATCAGAACGACACTTAGCTCGTGAGTTGGAAAAGGCTTTAAGAACAATAAATCTTGACAAGGCAGAAACACACTTTCGAAATCCAAATTTCCGTGGCCAGCAGCAACCACAATTCAGAATTAAGCAGCGTGAACAAAGAGCTCAAGAGCCAGCTGCCCAACAGCAAGTTAAGACTCCTCTTTTGCAGAATTTTGTAAGTCATGATTCCGATGATGATGATGATGTGTCAGGTGAGCAAAATCATTTCTTCACTCCTGATGATTTGCCTATTTATATTACTGAGGAAGAGGAGTATGGTGAAAGTTCAGTTGTTCAGAAAGATGAGGATTTTATCTTAACAAATGATGCTCATTTAGAAGAAGAGTCAGATGAATACCAAAGAGAATATTTGAATGCACTGACTGCTCAGCAGAAACAATATTCATTGAGGAATCGAGATGTGCCTATAAATCCCATTCAGAAAAGAAAGGAAGCTTCAGCACCAAAGACAGATTCACCAATACCACAGAAAAGAGGGAAAGAGACAATTGACCCCGCAGCAAGTAAAGTATCATCAGCTGAGAAGGTAAATCAGTCAAACATAGTGAAAGACAAGGCTGAAAAGAAGGAAGTTCCAGTCAAAGAGGTCGAGAAGGTTTCAGCATTTAGCTTGGAAAATGAAATTTCCAAGCTGAAAATATCCATTCCTTTGACGGAGATTATGAAAAACAGCAGTTACCGTAGTCAAGTCACCAAAATTCTGAACTTTGATCCAATGATTGACACGGTAAATGTTGAGGATGATCAGCCGGAATTGATTTTTGGGCCTGCATTAAATGGTGAGTCTCCTGACAGTAATGTCCCTCCTTTTTACATCAGTTTGAGGTTACATGAATATATATTGCACAATGCTATGCTTGATTCGGGTGCTTCGCACAATTTGATGCCAAAGGCAATCATGGAAAAGTTGGGATTAGACATTACAAGAGAGTATCATGATTTGTATTCATTCGATTCCAGCCGGGTAAAGTGTATAGGACTCATCAAAGATTTGGTGGTAAGTTTAGATCAAATCCCAGCAAAGAATGTTTTAATGGATGTGGTGGTTGCCGATATTCCTCCACGGTTTGGGATGCTCCTTGCGAGATCTTGGGGGGCAAAGTTGAAAGGTACACTTCAGTTAGATTTCTCTTATGCTACAATTCCAGTCTTCGGTCAAATGAGAAAGTTATATCGTGAGCAGAAGATGAAATACATGATAACTAGCAAAGAGAAACCAGTCAATCATCCTGTGAACTATGTACATACTGATTTAGAGTCATTTGTGTTGCTTGTTGATAGTTTTAATGATGTAGAAAGTCAACTAGTTCAGGCAGAATACATACCAGAGATCAATGAGAATTTTAGAGAAGTTTTGCAAAAAGAAAGAAGAGAAAAACAAGCTGTTTTGGAGCAATCAGCTGAAGACAATGGGCAGCAAACAGGAAAAACATAGCCGACACAGTTTCAGCATTTAGAGGACGATGAAAATGGTCTTTGGACCATGGATTTTGATGGTGCAGTGGGCAGCGATGGTGCTGGGATTGGTGTGTGGATTCGAAGTCCATTTTCCGCTCCTGATAAAGTTCCGAGCAATGTGAGAGTGTGTTCTTACAAGCTTGCATTCGATTGTTCTAATAATGAAGTGGAATACGAGGCTCTTATTGCTGGTCTTAAGATTCTCAAGAAGCTGAATGCGAAAAGGATTGCAGTATATGGTGATTCAGAATTAGTGATAAAGCAAGTTAAAGGTGAGTTTCAGGCTAAGCATCCTCGCATGAGGGCTTACCGAAATGCAGTTTTGGATATTTTGAAGTTATTTTCTGATCATACTTTGACATGTGTGCCCCGCATACAAAATGCTGTTGCTGATGGACTTGCTAAGGCAGCAAGCAATCTTAAAATTCCAATGAATTCCAGCAACAAGTTTGAGATACATGTGAAACACCGGCCCACCGTTCCAGACAATCAGCGATGTTGGCAAGTTTTTGAGGATGATGAGGAGATTAGTGAATTTATGCAGAATAAAGGTAAGTTTAAAGATACCTCCATAGATACAGAATTTGATGATGGTATTGATGACATACAGATAAATCAAATGGATGTGCTGCAACTGAAGGATAAGATCATTCCTAAGGGATTGATTCCTTTGGAAGAGTTGTTTGATCAAGACGATGTAGCTCGCAAGCCTACATTGAGGCCAACGGAGAAGGGTGTCGAAGAGGTAAATATTGGGACAGCTGAGAATCCCAAGATGGTAAAATTGTCAAAGTCATTGTCACCAAAGGTAAGAGCAGAATATGTGAAATTGTTATCTTCATTTTCTGATGTGTTTGCATGGGATTATTCAGATCTCAAAACATACGATACCAACATCATTCAGCATACTATTCCCATAAAACCAAATCAGAAGCCTTTTCGTCAAAAGTTGAGGAGGATCAATCCAAAACTGCTACCATCAATCGAAAAAGAGGTAAATAGGTTGTATAAGTCAGGAATCATTGTACCTATTCGTTTTTCAGATTGGATATCAAACTTGGTGCCCGTGAGAAAGAAAACAGGTGAGATCCGTTTATGTATTGACTTCAGAAATCTGAATAAGGTATCATTAAAGGACAATTATCCGCTGCCAAAGATGGATCACATATTGCAGCGAGTAGTTGGAGCATCAAGGATGTCACTACTTGACGGATACTCAGGTTATAATTAGATTTTAGTGCGGGAAGATGATCGTGACAAGACTGCGTTCACCACTCCTTGGGGAACATTTCATTACGCAAAGATGCCGTTCGGATTAAATAATGCAGGCGCTACCTTTCAGCGTGCAATGGACATGGATTTTTCCAATGAGAAAGATGTGTTTTTGGTTGTTTACCTTGATGATCTAACTGTATTTTCTAATTCTGATGAGGAACATTTATATCATCTGAAAATTGTTTTCCAGAAGTGCAGAAAATATGGCATTTCGCTGAATCCAAAGAAGAGCCTTTTTGCCATGGATGAAGGAAAGCTCCTTGGCCACATCATATCGAAAGATGGCATTCGAGTTGATCCTGCACGTGTTGAAGCCATACAGCAGATTGAACAGCCCCGGAACAAGAAAGAAATACAATCATTTAATGGTAAAATGAATTTTCTGCGTCGTTTCATTCCAAATCTTGCAGAACACCTTAGAGAAATCACGAACATGCTGAAAAAGGACAGTCAGGTAAGGTGGACAGAAGAGGCGGTAAAGTCATTCAATTTGGTAAAGATAGCTCTTTCCTCGGCCCCTATTTTAATCAGCCCGGATTACACACAGGACTTCATTTTATTTTCTTTTGCTTCTGAGCACACATTGGCAGCTGTTTTGATGCAAAAAAGGGATGGAGTTGAGAAGCCCATCGCTTTTTTCAGTCGGATCATAAGAGATGGAGCATTGAAGTATAATATCATTGAGAAACAAGCACTTGCGCTTGTAAAGGCTTTGAAGGATTTCCGTGTGTACATATTGCATTCCCACATTACAGCATATGTTCCTAACACAGCAGTTAAAGATGTTTTGGTACAGACAGATCCGGAAGGAAGAAGAGGTAAGTGGATCGCTGCGTTGTTAGAGTACGATGTGGAGATTAAACCGACCAAGCTGATTAAAGGACAAGGACTCGCCAAGCTCATGGCTGAAACAAATCTGCATGCTCTAGACATAAATTTGATTGCTGCCATGTCTGATGAAGATGGGGAAAGTACGTCGGTTCAGGTATCCGATATTTTTGTTTCTTCTCCTTGGTATGCTGACATTTTATATGTGCTTCAGAATTTTTCTACACCGCCTAGTATGCCTCGAAATAAGAGTAGAACATTGAAGCTAAGAGCTGCTAAATTCTGCATTTTGAATTCTGCATTGTATTGGAAAGACCCTGGGGGTATGTTGTTGAATTGTTTGGTAGAAGAGGAAGCTCAAAGAGTTTTGGAGGATTTTCACAAAGGTGACTGTGGAGGTCATTTTTTTTGGAAGACCACAGCGAATAAGATTCTAAGGGCGGGGTATTATTGGCCTTCTTTGTTTTCTGATGTGTTCAAGGCTGTTAAAAATTGTCATGAGTGTCAAATATTCGAAGGGAAGCAGAAACTACAGCCTTTGCCTCTAAAACCAATCGAAGTTAGTGCACCATTCCAGCAGTGGGGATTGGATTTTATCGGGGAAATCCACCCAGCATCTTCCGGACAGCATAGATGGATCTTGACAGCTACAGACTACTTCACGAAGTGGATTGAGGCGATTCACACTCGACAGGCCACTGATGCGGTAATTATCTCTTTCCTTGAAAACAATATTCTGTCACGCTTTGGGTGTCCTAGTAAAATAATCACAGATAATGCAGCAGCCTTTAAGTCTAAGAAGATGGTTGATTTTTGTTTTAAGTACAATATTACCTTGGGACATTCGACCGCCTACCATCCGCAAGGGAATGGTTTGGCGGAATCTTCAAATAAATCCTTGGTGAATATCATTAAGAAATTGCTGGAAATCAACAAGAAGGCATGGCACAAAAAGTTGGTAAATGCATTATGGGCTGATAGGGTAAGTCAGAAAAAGTCTATTGGCATGTCTCCCTTCGAGTTGGTGTATGGGACGGATACAGTTTTTCCTACTTCACTTGCTGTCCCGGTGGTCAAATTGCTTCAGGAGGCTGGAAGTGAAGAGGATCCTATGCAGCGGAGGATTAATGAGATGATTCATTTGCAGCAGACACGAGAGGAGGTATTTCAAAATACTTTCAAGTTGCGGGAGCGCATAAAGAAGATCTACGACAGAAAGGCAAAAGCAGATAAGTTTCAGTTGGATGAAGTAGTTTTGAAATGGGATGCTCGGAATGAAGATAAGGGAAAGCACGGCAAATTTGAAAATCTGTGGAAGGGTCCTTTTAAGATTGCAGCGTATCGGGGTCAAAATGCATTTCTTCTCAAAGAAATGAATGGAGATGATTGTCCTGGAGGACCGATCAATGGTCGGTTGCTGAAGCGTTATTATTTCTGAGTACTTGCTGCTAATCTCATTGTCATTGTATATATCATTTTACTTTTGTTTCGTTGCAAGTGTGCACTGATCTCTCATTTTCAGTCTGGGGCCCGGAGCGAAGGCTATAATTCTGGAGATAGAGGTTGGTTGGTTTGAAATTGTCAAGTTAATTTTTATCAGTCTTCAAGTTTGAGTCATGTCAGTATGAGTCTTGTCAGTTTTGGTCAAATTGCAGTCTGTCGTTAGTCAAATCTGCAGTCAATAAAATTGTCCAAAGTTTGTTTTATCAGTTGAAATAATGATTCCATAGCCCAACGGATGGAAACGGATGGAGGCAACATACTTGCTCCCAGCTCGCTGGTCTTGGCACCTCGAGCGGCGGCGCATCCCCCATTGGAGCCAATGTTAGACTCATCCTAATGATCAAATCAGACAAAGACAGATAGTCAATAGTCTCTTTTTTTACTGAAGTTTTTATCAGCATTAATAATACTTTATCTTAATAGAACTATATATATTTGTGACATATATGTATCCTGGGCATTCCAAACATTCTTACTTATTTACTTTTATACTTTATTTACTCATAGACAACATCACAACAGATGAGTGATAACTGAAATTATCAATCCTATGTTATAACGATAATAAGTATATTGCAGACTTGGGCCATTTCAACAGGAAGTCAATCCAGCTTGCTTTCTGTGTGTTGGTTTACCCATCTCTGCTTATCACATATACGGGACAAGCGGCATATTTGATAAAGAACCTAGGGGACATAGGCTCTACATTTTACAAAGCAATACCACAGCATGTTTATTGGCCAATGTTCATTGTTGCCACTTTAGCAGCCATTGTAGCCAGTCAAGCATTGATTACAGCAACATTCTCAATCATAAAACAGTCCATGACTCTTAGCTGCTTTCCTCGAGTGAAGATTGTGCATACCTCACAAGATTACGAGGGTCAAATCTATTCACCTGAAGTTAACTATGTTCTCATGGTTATCTGCCTTGCAATTGTCGTAGGATTCCGGGATGGAACACAAATTGGCAATGCATATGGGGTTGCAGTGGTTGGGGTCATGTTCATTACGACGTGCATAGTAACCTCGGTCATGCTTGTGGTTTGGAACATGAATATTTTGCGTATACTACCCTTCACTCTGTTTTTTGCTTTATTTGAAGGCGTTTATCTATCATCTGTATTGAAATAAGGTGCCACAGGGAGGTTGGTGTCTCTTCCTAATTGCAGCAATTTTTATGGCCATAATGTTCTCTTGGAACTATGGAAGGCAGAAAAAGTACAAATATTTAGCACGGAGAAGACTCAGCATAGAAGGTTTGAATGGATTGGTTGCCAGGGTAAATTCACGTGTACCAGGAATTTGTTTCTTCTGCAGTGACCTTATTTCCGGGTTACCACCGATTATTGAGCATTATGTAACGAATGTGGGGTCTCTGCATGAAGTTCTTATCATTGTCACCATAAGAAGGGTTCCAGTCAAGACAGTGCTTTTGTCAGAGAGATTTATGGTTGGAAAACTAGAACCAAAGGGTGTATATAGATGCGTAGCCCAATATGGCTACAAAGACGCCCCAAACATGGAAGGATCTGAAATTTATCAACCAGGTTGTTGAAAGCATAAAAGACTATCTCAAGCTTACAGGAACTCATTCCTCCTCAATTGACAGAAGTTATGCAAGTAGAAATGGAGTAGCAGAAAGTAACAACTCTGTAGATGAAGAATTGCAGCGGCTTGAATCGGCAAAGAATACAGGGGTTGTGTATGTTCTAGGAAAAATTACACTGAAGACAAATAAGAGCACTGGTCCTTTTGAAGGATTAGTGATTGACAAAGTTCTACAGGTTTCTCCAAAACAATTGCAGGCCGACTCTGTCTACCTACAATATACCACCTTGGCGTCGAGCGACCCACCTGGGCATTCTTCGCAGTGTAAAAATACAACGTGAGCGACCCACGCAGAGGTGAGCGACCCACGCATCAACAGAAGTCCGGAAAATGGTTGTATGCGCCCAGTCTTCATCCAAAACGACTTCAACGATATCCAAGACAACTTCAATGAATTGCAAACAAGTTTTGATCATTGTGCAGTAGATTCTTATTATGCTTGTGGTGATTTTTATGTGAGAAAGATGGAGTGGCACGATGCTTTTGTTATCTTATTGGAACTTACCAGTAGGAATCTGTTAAATTTAACAAGTAATCTCAGGAGTTGTGCAATCAATTATGGAAGTACCTCTGAGCTCTACTTTTCTCAATATGATGTAATGCGAGACTTGGCCCTGTATTTGGCATCTCGAGACAGGATTGTTAACAGGAAGAGGTTGTTTATGCCAAAAAAGGAGAATGGTTTGCCAGGAAAATGGGAGTACTCAAAGACCATGCGTTTGATGCGCAAATTGTTTCCATTCACACAGGTGCAATAGAAAAGGATCAGTGGTGTGAGATGAATTTTCGACAAGCAGAAGCCTTGGTTTTAAATTTTTTGCGAGCAGCTACTTTCTTCCTTCGTTTTTAAGTTCCATGACAAAACTTAAGGTCCTCATAGTACTCAATTATGTATCAAAGAGAGCCACAGTAAACGGTCTACCGTGGCCATCTTCTCTCCCACAGCTTAAGACGATTCGCTTGGAGAGATTGAATGTGCCCCCACTTCAAGAGCAGGTTAAACTCTTTCAGAATTTGGAGAAACTCTCGTTGAGCATATGTGGCAGTTTGACCCATATTTTAGCAATTTTCGTAGAGTGGCAAAGCGTATCTCCAGAAATTTGAGAGCAGTTGCAAAGTGGCATTCATAGGTTCGTTTGCCTATTTCTGTCTTCATGCTGGAATAATGGAAGGCTTTCTATCTTTTAAGAGCAAATGGAGGATTCGTTCTATTTTAATGACTTTAGTTGAAACAGCGCCCCTGTTTTGGGGGTCGATCTGTTGTTTTTTTTAGAATAGTTTATTTAATGTATTAAAATAATCATTGGGGGGGAGAGAGTTCGGAGAGCTAGTGTAGGAGAAAATTAGAGTTTATTTGTACAGTCTTAGACAGAGATTTTAATGAAAATACCCAGCGCTGGCTTCTGAGATTCCTGTGGTATGAGATTTAACATTTGTGTCCTCTTTTGTTTCATATGTAGCCTGTTATGTTTTCATGTCATTTCATGATCATTCCCAATTGAACAAATGAAGTGTTAAGGTAGAATTCATATTTGGTATGCTCTGCCTTTAAGTTTGTTCATATTTAATGTTTTCTTCTGTTCGACAAGGATTCATCCTCTATGCCCTTGTCGGCTCCTCAACAGTCTTGCCATTCCATTTAATCTCAATTTGATGTTAAATTTTCCTGCCTACCTTGCCTCAGGAGACAATCTGTGTTCTTGATTACATTTCTCTGTTCAAGCTGTTCTTTGCCTCACACAGCCCAGAAACCCAACATTTATCAAAAAACCCTTTTCTATCAGTTTACTAGCCTAAGATCAGTTTTTTCTTATCGGTCATCTCAGATCCCATTGGACACCTTTCACCGAGTTGGCCCGGAGAGAGCCCTCTCCTGTCCTCGTAGGGCTAACTACGAGGCTGAGCTTGGTTTGATGTTGCCTCGAGCCTCGCCTCTTTCAGCCTGTGGCAGAATCGAGCGCTAACAGACCACGCGACATCTTTTAATACAATCGCAACAACGCATTATATATATATACCAGTGCCTTTTTATATATAAAACGTAATTTCAACTCTCAACATAGTTATACAACGTTTTAACAAACAAACTTCCATGTCCACTTTAACACTGAAGAATCATGTTTAATACATAACTAATGCCCTTTCGAGCCCACTTGCCACACTTTCCAATGCAATATGCTACTCCTCCAACGATTTCCGATTGCGATTGATCGCAATAGCAAGTAGCCTTGCTCCGATGCGATTGAGCACTGTTCACTGTTCTTTGCCGATGCGATTGGAACTCAAATACTTACTAATCATAGTTTATAAGCCCATCGGGTCCGGGCTTCAATCGCAATCGCAAGTCTTTTAATATATGTTCTGACAGTCTGGTTTTTTCCGATGCGATTGACCACTATTCACTGCATTTTACCGATGCGATTGGAACAGGACTTCAAACACTTGTTAAACATGATTTATAGACCCATCGGGTCCGGAGCTTAATCGCAATCGCAATTCTTTGGTTTCATGATCCGCCGCCCTTATAATCTCCGATGCGATTGGGAAGGGTCCCACCTTATATTACTTCATTTCTTTGGATCTCGCACTACTTTGATTCTTGATCATAAAGCACTCCATATAAATTAATATATATAAACTTTGGACCTTTGTGGAATATGTAATGCGCTGCATATATATGTATTGTGCTGCATATATATATATGCTTTTATGTTCCAACTTTATAGTATCCTCCAGCGGGGTAGGCGATTCTCGGAATTTAATATATATACATATACATATATATATATATATATATATATATATATATATATATATACTTGGCTACTCCATCCTTTAGTGTATCTTCCAGTGGGGTAGGCGATTCTCGGAATTTTATATATATCCTCCAGCTGGGAGTAGTGATTCTCAGAATTTACTCAGAATTAAGGTACATATGTATATATCCGCCAGCTGGGAGTAGCGATTCTTGGAATAAAAACTGTGTCTCTGCCTCTACTGCTTCTGTCGCTCTGCCTCTGCTGCTACTGCTGTGATAACGGTTCTGCCTCTACCTCTGCCTCTGATAATAGTTTTTCCTCTATTATATCCGCTTCCTCTGTCCGTCTCTGTCTTTGCTGCCCCCTTTGCATGTCTCTGTCTTTGCTGCCTCCTTTTCCTGTCTCTGTCTTTGCTGCCTCTTTTGCCATCAATGACAACATTTCCAACAGTCTCCCCCTTTGGCATTGATGGCAATACACTTCCTCTGTTTGCCTGGTAGGATCCTTTCTCCTGTTGCTTGCTCTTCTTACTGTTTCTTGCTCTTCCTCCCCCTTTGACATCAATGGCAAGGGGTTCAAATTTTTAGTGAAGCTTCTATTCTTGATGTTGTGTTTTTATCCTTTTTCAACATTTCATGCATTTCATCTCTTTGAAATTTCCTGACTTTGTACGTTGATGCTCCAAACTTTGAATTAGATACATGTTGGGTTTACTATTCTTCCGTGTTCGGTTCACTTCGGGTTCACCACTCTTCCGCTGCGCTAATCATAGGGTTGCGTGCTCGGTTCACGTCAGGTTCACCACTCTTCTGTTGTGCCACTGACCCTTTTGCCTTTTTATTGATTCTTTTATGCTGAATGTATTATTTCCATAATCCCTTTGATCCTAAGGACATGTTTTCATGCTTCCCTTGCTGGTTGATCTCCCCCTGAGAATGATATTTTCGTTTCTGTTCTCCCCCTGAAGCTGTGCTTTCTCTTCATATTAGAGAATAGCGTCTACAGATACTACCCCTAATCTGTCTCTCAAATATTCAAACGGTTCTCTGGCAAGCAGTTTGGTAAATATGTCTGTTGTATGTTCTTTTGTTGGCACATACTCCAGTTTTACTATCTTCTGAGCCACTTGTTCTCGAAGAAAATGATACTTGATTGGGATATGTTTAGTTTTAGAGTGAAGCACAGGGTTTTTAGATATACTTATAGCACTTGTATTATCACATTTGATTGAGATAGGTTCATCAATGCTTACCTTCATGTCTTGAAGAGTTTTCTCCATCCACATGAATTGTGTACAACATGTTGTTGCTATATATTCTGCTTCTGCTCTAGACAGAGAGATAGATGTTTGTTTCTTGCTTAACCATGCCACCAGACTTTCTCCTAGATAGAAAGCACCTCCACTTTTGCTTTTCCTGTCATCCATACAGCTAGCCCAATCTGCATTTGTGTAGGCTGTCAAGGTGAAGCTTTTGCCTTTAGCATACCAAAGTCCATACTGAGTTGTTCCTTGTAGATATTTGAATATTCTTTTCACTGCAAGAAGGTGATTTTGTTTAGGTGTTGCTTGATATCTAGCCACTAGTCCTACTGCTAGCATGATGTCTGGTCTTGATGTTGTTAAGTACAACAGGCTTCCTATCATGGATCTGTAGAGTTTTTGATCTATATCTACAGATCCATCATCAGCACACAGTTTGCATCCCGTGATCATGGGAGTTGACACAGGTTTACAGTCCTCCATTTTGAACTTTTTCAAAATTTCCTTTAAGTATTTTTCCTGTGAGATGAATGTACCTGTGTTCTTTTGCTGAATTTGAAGTCCTAAGTAGAAACTGAGCTCTCCAATCATAGACATCTCAAACTCTGTTTTCATCTCATCAGCAAACCCTTTTGCTAGTTCTTCTTTGTTGCTTCCAAACATAATGTCATCAACATATACTACAACAATCAGGAGTTCATTTTCATTGGCTTTTATGTACAGATTGTTGTCTACTCCACCTCTCTTAAAGCCTTGTTTTTTCAAATATTTATCCAGTCTTGAGTACCAAGCAGGAGGAGCCTGTTTCAGTCCATAAAGAGCCTTTTTCAGTCTGCATACATAGTCTTCTTTGTCTGTTAATGAGAAGCCTCCTGGTTGTTCCATGTAGACTTCTTCTTCTAAGTCTCCATTCATAAATGCAGATTTTACATCCATTTGATATATCTTGAAGTTTTGGTAGCAAGCAAAGGCCAGGAACATTCTAATGGCTTCCATTCTAGCTACAGGGGCAAATGTTTCATCGTAATCAACTCCTTCAACTTGTGAATATCCTTTGCAGACCAGTCTGGCTTTATTCCTGATTACTTGTCCTTGCTCATTCATTTTTTTTTTGAATACCCATTTTGAACCAATGATATTTTTCTCAATTGGTCTAGGAACTAGTTCCCAGGTATTGTTCTTCTCAATTTGGTCCAATTCTTCATTCATTGCTTTTACCCAAGACTTGTCCTTGCTGGATTCTTCAAATTTCTTTGGTTCTATTTGTGAAAACATGGCTATGTATACATCTTTAGTTTGTTATATTAGTTGCCTTCTTGTCTGGACCCCTACTTTCTTGTCTCCTATGATCTGATCTTCGGGATGATTCTTCTGAGTGTATCTTGAGGGGGCTTTCGAGCTCAGCCCTGCATATTCTGTTGTCTTGCTTGTTTCATCATCATTCTGGTCTTCTTCTTCATGGTTGTCTGATGCACTGCAGCAGTCTGTATCTCTTGTATTGTTTGGAAGTTCTTCATCAAATCTCACATCAATACTTTCAACTATTTTCTGAAGAGTCTTGTTGTAGCACCTGTACCCTTTACTTTTGGAAGCATATCCTAGAAATATCCCTTCATCTTCTCTTGCATCAAATTTTCCAAGATTTTCATCATTATTCTTTATGTAACACTTGCTTCCAAAGATTCTAAAATGTTTGATTGATGTTGTTTTCCCATGCCATATTTCATAGGGAGTATTGTCACTGCTTGGCCTTAAGTGAGCCTTATTAAGGATATGCACCATTGTGTGTACTGCTTCTGCCCAGAAGGTTTGAGGAATATTCCTTTCATGCATCATGGCTCTAGCTATTTGTTGTACAGACCTATTTTGTCTCTCTGCTACTCCATTTTGCTGAGGTGTTCCTGCAATAGTAAATTGTTGCTTTATCCCATGTTCATTGCATAGGTCAGCAAAGTCATAATCTATGAATTCACCTACTCTGTCTGATCTGATGCATTTCAGCTTGCATCATGTTTGATTTTCTGCTAATTCTTTGAAGATCTTAAATTTTTCTAGAGCTTCTAATTTATTCTTGAGAAAAGCAACCCATGTCATTCTGGAGAAATCATCTATTATCAGCATAAAGTATGATTCACCACTTGGTGTTTTTGTTCTTGCAGGTCCACACAGGTCCATGTGCACAAGTTGTAGTGGTCTTCTTGTTGATAATTCATCTTTAGCCTTAAAGGATGTGCAGGTCTGTTTGCCTAATTGACATGGCTTGCATATGGTGTTAGAAGGCTTCTTTATTTCTGGCATGTCTCTGATAGCTTTCTTCTTGCTTAGTCTGATGATGTGATCAAAGCTGAGATGTCCCAATATTTTATGCCATAACCATGACTCTTCTAGTTTGCTAAGATGACATGCTTCATCTTCCTCTTTCACAATGTAAACATTACTCTCTGTTCGAACTCCTTTGAGTAGAGTCTTACCTATGGTGCTTGATCTGACTTCACAATCTTGTGCTCTAAAAAGAACTTCACAGCCTTTGTCACACATCTGACTGACACTTAGTAAATTTGCTTTCAGCCCATATACAAATAGTACATCTTGGGCCTTTCCTCTGCCATTTTCTATGCTGACTGAGCCTTTTCCTTTGATCTTTCCTGACTTATCATTGCCAAAAGTAACATTGCCAGATTTCTTTTCATCAAGAGTTATAAACTTACTTTTGTCTCCTGTCATGTGTTTAGAGCAGCCACTGTCCAAATACCATTGGCTTTTCAGATCTTGAGAAGTTAGAGCCAGGTCACACTTATTCACCTTCTTTATCCACTGGAGGCACCCTTTTGTTTGGTATCTTTTGTGAGGTGATGAACTACATCTTCTTAGAGGACATTTGGAAGGTATATGTCCAACATGATTGCATACACAACATTTGATCATAATTTTTGTAGAATTATGAGTATGAACAGAATTTCTTTGATTCATAAACCTTCTTGAGGTGTTAAACATTAATCTTTGTCCATAATTTCTACACTCAATGATTTTATGGCCAAATTCTTTACAATAAAAACAGTAACCATAGAAACTATTTGCATACCTGATGTAAGGTTGTCTCTTCCATTTGTTTGCTTGGGGAAGTCTCTTCAATGTTTGCATCTTTTGCTGGTTTGAATTACTCCTCCTTGCATGACAATATGCAGCAATGTGTCCCAGCTTGTGGCAGACATAACAGGTGGCATTCTTCATTGGAGGGAAGAATCTCCTTTGATGGTTTCCAAATTTTGCATACTCATGGGTCTTAGTATTTATTATATTCTTTGCTACTAGTGGTTTCTTCTAATCTCTGTCTTCCTTATTACAGGTTTCTTCTTTTGTAGGAATTTTTTGAGCTGCTTCATAATTCTTATTTGCTTTTACAAAAATAATCTCTCTGTCAACCTTTTCTTTGCCTTTACTTGATTCTCCTTCATAGCCTATTCCAGTTTTTATCATAGGGGATCTTTGAGCAACCATAATTTCATTCAACTTACTAGAGCTTGTTGTTTGAGAAGAGTTTATAACCACTTTCCTTTGAGCATTTTCTAGTTTCTTCTTGAGACATACTACTTCTTCTTCCAGCTTCTCTTGTTCTTGGGTTTTATCCTTGATTTTTTGAAGTAACATGTCTTCTATCTTCTTGGCTTCTTCAAGCTCTACCTTCAGCTGCATGAGGACTTCTGAGTTTTGTTCTTCTCTTACATACTTGAGAAGGATGTCATTTTGTTTTTTGCACTTCAGTTTGAGTCTATCAATCTCCTCTAGAGCACTTCTTAGCTCCCCCTCAAGGTCGACTTCCCCTTATTCTTCTTCATCTTCTAGCAGGAGTACTTCAAGTTCTTCTATGGCCATCAATAAGAATTCAGAGGTTCCTTCTTCACTTGAGGGTTCATCTGAATCTTTAGATGTACTACTGTCTTGTTGAGCATAAAAGGATTTTCTAATGAACTTCTTTCCTTTCTGCCAGTTCTTTAATTTAATTTTCTCTGACTCTTGAGCCCGATTCCTTACTTTCTTGTGAGGACACTTAGCAGCATAGTGTCCAACTCTTCCACAGTTAAAGCATTTGAAAGGAAGTTTACCTTTGTATTTACCTGAGCCTCTATCCAATTTCTTGACAAATTTTGCCTCTTCTTCATCCAAGCAAGAGCATATGTTTCCCTTTTCTTCTTTCTTCTTTTCTGTTTTAAAGGCTGCCTCCCTTGTACTTGGCTTCTTCTGTGGGAGCCTCATCTCATATGCTGTTAGATTTCCAAGTAGCTGGTTCATGGTTAAGGTCTCCCAATTAGTTGTTTCTTCTATTGCAGACACCTTGGGATTAAACCTGGATGGAAGAGATCTTAGAATATTTTGCACAATTATACTTTCTGGCATGGTTTCTCCAAGAGCTTTCATATTGTTAACAATTTCTGCAACTTTTAGGAAGAAACTATCAATGTCTTCATCATCATTAATTTTTAAGTTCTCAAACTGGGCTCTATAGACTTGAAGTTTGGCAAATTTCCGAGTTTGCATTGTCCAGGCTCAGATCCTCTGCGTCCAACCAGACCGCAATCGCAACTCGAATACTCCCGATGTGATTGTTGTATTATCTGTTCGATGCGATTGACCACTCCTGCTCCGATTGCGATTGTTCACTCCTGCTCCGATTGCGATTGATCGCAATCCCGACTCGAATACTCCGATGCGATTGAGTCTTGAACCCGTAACTCAACCATATATGAAACCTGATTTATAGACCCATCGGGTCCGGAACTTAATCGCAATTGCAAGTTCCTGTATGGACGTTCCGCTGCTTTGTTTTTCTCCAATGCGATTTGGTAAGGGGTCCCACCATATAATACTTTTGTTCTTTGAATCTCGCGCTACATATGGCTATACATATGTATATATATGCTTTAGTCCTTTGTATATAAAGTATACTTTTCCGCTGGAGTATACGATTCCCGGAATGAGATTTATATTATATATGCATTACATTTCCGCTTGGGTTATGATTCCCGGAATGAGATTTATATATATATGCATTACATTGCCGCTTGGGTTATGATTCCCGGAATGAGGTTTATATCTATATATATATATATATATATATATATATATATATATATATATATACTTTGTCAAGCCCAATCTTTAGTGTATCTTCCAAGTTGGGGTAGGTGATTCTCGAATTTATATATATCCTCCAAACTCGGGTAGCGATTCTTGGAATAACGACCGTGTCTTTGCCTCCCCGCCGGCTCGTCGCCTCTCTCCGCCGCCTCTACCGGCTGTGATAACGGCTCGCCTTGCCTCGCTTCGATATAACAGACTGCCCTATACCGCCGCCCGCCTCGGCCTCTTGCCGCACCGGGGCCGCATATATATCCTCCAGCTGGGGTAGCGATTCTTAGAATAACGGTTGTGTCTCTACCTCTGTTGCTTCTGTCGCTCTGCCTCTGCCTCTACTGCTGTGATAACGGCTCTGCCTCTGCCTCTGCCTCTGATATAACGGCTCTGCCTCTATATTCGCTGCCTCTGCCTCTGCCTTAGCTGCTACTGCTGCTCGACCTATGCCTCTGCCTTCGCTGTACATATTACCTGTTGCTGTTATTTGCCTATCTTTGCATCTGCTGCCTTCTTTGTCTGTCTCTGTCTTTGCTGCCTCCATTTCCATCAATGACAATATTTCCAACAAGATATATATGCCAAATTTGAGTTAATTAGTTTATCTCATCAAAGTTTGCATCAAAGTGAACATAAAATATTACTCTCTTATTCTTACCATCACACCAAAATATGTTTTACCTTCTTCCTTTCCCTCTCTCATTGCCGGTGGAACCCCTACTAAAGAAACTCATATATGGCAGAGAGAAAAAAATCTTATTATGACATCATCTGCTTCAATCACATGATAATTAAAAATTAAAACAAATTAAATAGTAACCTGCATAACTCTTACATAATATAATAATTCAAGTGCTTGAAACAAATATATGACAAATGAATTGATTAAAAGCTTATAACATAAATGAGATGAATAAATCTCTTTCAAAATCTTCATCATGGGCTTTATCATGCATGTATATACAAATAAGTTGAATAATTGGATTCCACTTATCATTTTGCGCGTGAAAATTAAACAAAACTTAAGATCTATAACCAAGTTGATTGAATGTGCCTAGGTAAGAGGATTGCTATAAGTTCTCTAAAGTGAGAAAAATATGGCCGTGTAATGAACATAACAAGCCCCTAGTCATTTTTTTATGGTTCATCAAAGTACCAGTCCCCAATAAATTTCATTCATGCTCTCATAATGAGTCATAGAAAAGCATTGAGACAATATGGAATTAATTTTAATGTATGAAATGGGAAAAAAATACAAGGTGATCTTATTTGATCAAACAAAATGTGGTTGAGTAGTACAAGTTTGAAGGCAACCCATATCACTCTTAAATTGTTTTTTAACTGTGAGAATAAGTCTAGGATTTTTCATTGCTCAACATACTATTAAAATTAATAAGGAGGTGTGTGAATCATATACAACAATGGAAAGTGAAAAAGTGCAATAAGATGTAGATGCCATGAAAAAGGTAATTGAAAGTATACAATTACCCTCAAATATATATTTTGAACAAAGTTTGGTTATATGATGGTTTTCAATGCATTTGAGTAGAATTTCCAAGCCTTGAACAAGGAAAAGTTAATATGAGACTTCCATTTAAGCTATTCCGGTGTATAACTCATGAGGCGAATGATACACTCAAGACATCAGAATGGAAATCTGAGAATAGGAGTGACATCATGAATGAGCATAGATAAAATTAATAAATTTAATAATATATATTTTATAGTAATGAAATGATTTTGGTGGCATTATGAGCTGCACTAAATACAATTTATCAACTCAGGATCTCAGAAACTTGTAGATTGCATATGAAATAATGAATCTAACCCGGGCCAATAAATGAGAGATAATTTTCCATTACCCACATCAATACATTAGGGTGTTAATCTTTCAATGAAAATAGAGTATATATATTAACATTGAGACTATTCCACAATAAAGAGATAGGTGGCCACAAAACAAAGTATAATTGACAATCTAGAATCATGGGTTCACTCAAAGGGGTAGATGTACATGGATGGGGGCAAAGGGTTAGGGTGCTTTCTTAACCAGTAAATAGTGCCCTTAGGTGTAATGGAAGCAGAGGATATTATTAGGTAAGAGATGGGTCATCTCCGCCTCCCCATTGTGATAATGACCCACCAATGACCTAGTAACATTTTGTTTTTCAATTTCGGCACTTCAATCAATAAAGAGTGCATTCTCTATAGAAAACATACATAGATTCCCTAGTTCAATAATAAAATAGAAATGTCCCAAAAGAGTTTTTAACCACCATAGTATTCCCCAAAACTGAATAGAAGATTAGAAGTGAGTGTGTTATAAATCTTATATGGCATTGTCCCAAAAATATTCCAAACAGAGAGAACCCGTGTGTATTACAATATTGTCCTTTCAAAGTTCTTTAATTTTTTTTTAATGCATGGAAATTACCAACAAAACAGTGTCAAAACAAAAAACATGGAAGTGACATGGAAGGAACGAGCAAGAAATAAACTCAAAAAATGTCGCACAAATAGATCTATAACATATAAACTACTAAATCAACTAGTTTTCAAGTGACATTCTTCTTCCAAGAAGTCAAAATTGTGGATACATGGGTTGTTGAGTTCTTATACTGCTTACCAGTAATACCAAAACCATTACTACACAATTGCTAGCCACAAATCTTCACATATTTTTCCTTGATAAGCCAAGGTTCGAGCAAAGCTAAGAGCAAAGTTCAAATTTGTAATGTTAGATGAATGAGGAGGTGGCTTAGATATCCTCCTTCAAGCCTCACCATCCTTGATATGTGAGGCATACATCCAAAGGAATGCCTTGGGATTCACCTCATCAATCCATATTCCTATTCACCCTATTAGCATGAGTCCTTGACTCATGGATAAAACATACATTTTTTTTCCTTGTGCGCCATAGAAATATTCAAGTTAAATGAACATCTTATTATATAAGCCAATGCGAACTATATTCCAACGACGATTTGTATCATATAGCCCAAACTATTGTTGTGTCCCACCAATGGAGCATGCTAATGATAGGCCAAGGTTAATCATGTGCAACAAAACGATGTATATCCATATGAAAAGTATTCCATATATGTTGAAGCTAGAACTCCATTAGGTGAACAACAAAACATTTTGATTGCCACCTTTTATAACATATGCCATAAAAATGTAATGAAATTTGTCATGAGAAACTAATATTTTTCGTGTGCCACTCATAAGGAATATGTTGCTTGTGTCAATTTGAAACATGACGGATATTTCCAAAAAAAATTTATTCTCACTTAATTACTATAGTCTTTGTTTGAAGGAGATAAACAAAGAGATCAATATATAAATCAACCTGATTTCTTGCTAATAATTTCTTTCTTGTTTCGATTCCCTGTCATGGATGTCATAAACAATAGCACATGTAAATACCTAATGATGATGCATCTGTGTATAACATGTAATTTTAAAAAGTATGAGAGCTAATAACTCCTTATTTCTTATGGGGACGCCACCTACTTAATATTTTTCATTATATCAAAATTTTCATAAGAATTTTATATTGCAATGGTTTGCATGGTTTTTTAGTAGGGGTGAGTCATTGATGAGTCAACAAGTTTGAGTGTCATTACCCATTTATAGTTTGTTTTCAAGATTGAAGCTAAGGTAAACATAAGGACATACCAAGGTGAGATCAATGAGTTAAAAATAAATCACTAGTTGTAAAAATTAGAAGTTTATTTTAGTTTTCACCATATAGATGAGAAGTAGAATATATCATTTGCTCAATTGAAGTTAGGGAGCCATGCTCTAACCTAGTGGTAAATCCATACAAAAACAATTAGGTTGGAGGGTGATCCACTAGTAACTAAGTGTGAGGACTTAAAAACATTCATCAAGTCCCAATTCTACCCTATTGGGTATATAGAGGACTAGTTGATCTAATATCACTACTTCAAACAAATGTAAGGGCAAAGTGTACAAGAGTACAGATCTAAGTTCAAGAATATGAACATCATATTGGGTATCTCTCATAAGAGCCCAAATGCACTTCTCCATTATTTTGGAGCTCTACACAATCATCTATGAAAACAAGAGATGTTATTCAAGCCAAGAATAGTGGATGAGGCTTGAGTACATGTGCAATATTCAGAAAGCATAGGCAAAAAGAAAGGGAAATCAAGTGGTTCAAAGTAGAAAGAGCACTAGTAAGCTTCCATGGGAAGTATAAATGGAAAGGGTAAATGATAAAAAGAGAAAAACCACTACACATCAATGCAATGATTCTATCAATCATTGCAATCACTACAAGATTGATGGTAACACTAAGGAGAAGTATTGAAAATTACATCTAGGTATGAACCCAAAGAGCCGGAAGAAGGATGGCAAGGAAAATAATATTCTATCCACATAATCAAGCATTCAAGTGGAAAATAATTTTTATGTGGACTAGAATATTGTCTACACATCAATGAATAAGGAAGAAAATTTGAGTAGTCGTCATCACTAAGAAGAGAAGGAGACGATCAAAATCTTCCTTATTAATATATAAGTAAAGAAGACCAAGATAGATACCTTGTTTGGCTTAGTTTCATAGGCTTATCTCTTAACATTGGATCTTTTAAAAAAACTAGGATTGGAGGTTTGAAATCATGCTATCCAATATACATTGGGATGGGTAAATACGAATGCATGAATCAAGATAATAAAACAATATAGGATAAGATTTGATATTAGTGCTGATTATATTGATGAAGTATAATTGGATGCAATACAACTTGATGTATGTGGGGTTGTTTTTTATAGTCCCTACTTGTATATGCAGGATGAAATCTTCATGTGTAGATCCAACCAATACAACCACATCAAATATGGTAAATAACTCATCATCAACATGATCAAATGAAAGTTCAAGATTTCACAAGTAAGTGCCAACCAAGGTAAGAAGCTTATTAGTTTCAGTAAAAAGTATGTTTTATTTTTCTTAAGAGAAAATCAATTTGGTGAGGATTTAATAACCACAAAGGTATCCTTGGAGCAGTGTAATAAAAAAAAAAAAAACAACAAATGAAAAGGTTTATACAAGCATACATAGGAGTAGTCTTGCATCCTAAAGGGTTACCACATAAGAGGGTATTGGAGGACAAAATTTGATTATTTCCAAACTCTCCATTTCCAAATCTTGAGTTGTATAAACAATCTATTACCTAAGCAAGCGAAATGAAGAAGTAGTTACAACAATTAATAGAGTGATGTTTAATTTGGACAAGTACCTCATGTTGTGGGTCAATCATCATAATTATGCCAAAAAAAGATGGGAATGTGCATTGAGTACAAAACATTAAACAATATTATGCTAAAAAATATGTGCCTCCTATCTAGGATTGATTATTTGTTAGATTAGTTGCAGTAAATGAAATACTTGACCAAGTTGGATTTAAAATCAGGGTATCTGCAAGTTCACATCAAAGAATTAGATACCTGGAAGATTACCTTCAAAATCAAACAAGGTTTATTCCTACCATTTGGTCTATGTAATGTACCAACTATGTTATGAGACTAGTGATGATCCAGATTTATGTAGGAACGCAATAAAATACATAAATAGATATAAACACAGAGATGCAACGGAAATAATACTTCATTTCATTAATATAAAATAACTGATATATGTTTACAGATATAATGGAAATAAACTAGCTAGGGCAATGGTAGCTTATCTCTGAGAAGAGATGTGGCGGCTACATGCCTCTGAACCGTGTTACAAAAAAAATGACTGAAACATGCTTACTTGAATAATGGAAATGAGCGAGTGAGGGCACTAGTAGCGTATCCCTGAGAAGAGATGTGATGACTACAGGCCTCTCCATTGTGTTACAATGAGGGTCAAAGGCCTTTTTATTGTTGAGAAACAATGTAAAACCCAAAACGTCCAAAAACCTAGCCCTATGAGATGAAGCACCAAAAATGTGGGTCCCATTTGGGTAAACTGGTGTTTCAACTTCCCGGGGACGTAACTTTGGCATACGTTCTCCGTTTTACGTGCTCAATAGCTTGTTATAAATATCTATATGAGGAATACAAATTTTGAGTGAGCAACCCATGTTGCTCCCTGTTTTCTCAAAAAACATTGTTCAGGGCCTCAAAATGGCTTCAAAAGTTCAGGTCCTCAAAAAATGCTAAAAATAGTAAGTTGTGCTGCAACTTAAAAACAGAAAGAACTGATGGTGGGGGTTCAAATGGAATAGGTGGGTGGCCACCAATATCCACTTGGATCATCAACGCCCCAAAACGGCTCCGAGAGTGTAGGACCCGAAAACTTGCTAAAAATAGTAAACTGCTGGAAGTGAAGAATTAAAAGAGTTGATGGTGTGGGTCCAAATGGAATAGGTGGGTGGCCACCGATATCCACCTGGATCATTCCTCCCTCCTTAGGAAGCAATGGTCCCCATTGTGTTAAGTTCCTCCATGGGTGGGAAAATTCTACTGAACTTGGTATTGGATTTGTCCAGGATATCGCAGACTTGTTGACGGACGTGCTGGATGTAGATGTGCCGCCGGTGGGTAGCCGTTGAAGGATCTGGGAAAAGTTATCCATCATCACGTTCCTTTGTTTCTGAAGGGCCTCCTTGAGTAATATTTTCATAGGATATCCTGCTCCCTCGTCTTTCTTTCCTTTCACCATGGGGGTTGTCGGGGTTTGTGAGGCTGATCTTGCAAGGATTCAACCATATCGAGCCCTAACTCATTATACCCTGACTGCATTTGGGACATGCAAATAAAAACAGAGAAAGACTAGACCCGCTCTGATACCATTGATCCAGATTTATGCAGGAATGCAATAAAATACATAAATAGACATAAACATAGAGATGCAGCGGAAATAATACTTCATTTAATTAATATCAAATAACTGAAATATGTTTACAGACAGAATGGAAATAACTAGCTAGGGTGATGGTAGCTTATCTCTGAGAAGAGATGTGGTGGCTACATGCCTCTAAACTGTGTTACAAAACAAATGACTGAAACATGCTTACATGAATAATGGAAATGAGTGGGCGAGGGCATTGGTAGCGTATCCCTGAGAAGAGATGTGACGACTACAGGCCTCTCCACTGTGTTACAATGAGGCTCAAAGGCCTTTTTATTTTTGAGAAATAATGTAAAACCCAAAACGTCCAAAAACCTAACCCTAGGAGATGAAGCACCAAAACTTTGAGTCCCGTTTGGGTAAATTGGTGTTTCAACTTCCTGGGGATGTAACTTTGGCATACGATCTCCGTTTGACATGCTCAATAGCTTGTTAGAAATATATATCCGAGGACTACAACTTTAGAGTGAGAAATATTGGTCTATGACCCATGTTTCTCCCCGTTTTCCAAAAAAAAACGTCATTTATGGCCTTGAAATGGCTCTGAAAGTTCAGGACCTAAAAAACTGCTAAAAATAGTAAGTTGTGCTGCAACTTAAAAATGGAAAGAACTGATGGCGGGGGTTCAAATGGAATAGGTGGGTGGCCACCAATATCCACTTGGATTATCAACGCCCCAAAATGGCTCCAGGAGTGTAGGACCTGAAAACCTGCTAAAAATAGTAAGCTGTTGGAAGTGAAGAACTGAAAGAGTTGATGGTGCGAGTCCAAATGGAATAGGTGGGTGGTCACCGATATCCACCTGGATCAAGTGAATGATGTACTAAGCCCTTACCTAGATTCATTTCCTATTAATTATTTGGATGATATATTACTTTATAATACTACCAAGGATAAGTACATCTCACCACTTGATTTAAGGGCTAGTGACTTTGAATAAGCACCAACCACTGCCAAATCTCAAGGAATGTGAGTTTGCACAAAAATATTTTTTGTATTTAGACTATGTGGTTGGTGGAGGGGATCTTAAGATATATCCTATGAAGTTGGAGGCCATCATGAAGTTTTTGGTGCCTATAAATCTTTGACATTAGGAGTTTTTTTGGGGAAAGCACAATACCGAAGGAAATTCATAACTTCATTTTTTTAATATGTTGTATTTGTATTACAATAGAAAATATTTACAATAGTTTAGACAAATTACTATCTTTGATGTGCCATCTTGGAAATCAGATAAGAGGAAATAAAGTAGAGAGTCAATAACATGCAAAATTAAAGGAGAACATATGAAAAAAGAGACCAAAACCATTTGGTTCCTCACTTTAGGGGAGACCAACAATAAGAGACAAAAAATGATCATTGAGTTATTTGAAGTTATTTTCTTCCTTTTTTATCGTGAATGTCAATCAAACCTAAGAATTTTTTAGGAGAAGATGACATGGAGACATTGGTTACATTTCCTTGACGCATTTCCATTTCTGGAGGATCTGCAATAATAGCTACATCCTTATCACTATACAAGTGATTTGATTTGTGAATATGTTTATGTCCATTCATGGACGAAACCAAAATCATGGTTATATATCTCTCTTCTCCATCTGAGGGGTCTAGATGAGAGTGGGGAGATGGAAAAGGAGGAGGGGGGATCACAAAGTCTATGGCATGAGTTGGCATTGCAGGAAGCTAAGCTGAGACTAAAGGACTAGATTTGGCTATAGTGCTTTTTGTTGTTGCATGTTATCTTGATTTTGAGCTGAGGAATTCTTATATCCTTTTAGGTCTTTCCATCCTCTATTATTTTTCTGGAATCAAGGGGATGAGAATTCCATTTTGACGAAGGGAAATCATTATAGAGATGACTTGGCTATTGATGGGACCTACAATGGAAAGCCATGTTTTCGTAATCGACTAACTATGAAAAGGTTATGCCATTCCAATTGATAAGGACCCTATTAAGTATCCCTTTACTAAGATCTATTTGGAAAAAAAATGCGTACAAAGGTTAATATAACCCTCTCAATCTTGTTTATATTTATCAATCTTTGACGATCCTCTAGATTTTTGAAATAAACCAAAAATAATCCCTTCAAATAGAAATACAAATATACATTTGGGAACCAAGTTTGATGCACCCATTCTCATAGCATGGATGCTAATAGCATGTAATGCCCATAACCCCCTGTTGGCTCATTCTAGCCACCTGCTAGTGAATTCCATCTATTCGTGGGCTTAATTATGCCAAATGACCGTTCGAAACCTAGGTTTCTCGATTATTTTCATTCATTTTAATTATAGTCATGCCTCCAACTACCCACTTAGGCATATTTCATTGTTTTTCACTATTGTGACACATTTAATAGAAATGATCTTTTCATTTTGTTCGCTACATGGGTGCTATACAAGTCTAAATTCACTCTAAATTCCATTATTCACATGCAAATATATAAATGTTCAATTTATTATTCAAACACAACAATTATAATTCATACATAGTACATAAAATATACATAATTAAGTATAGCATAATTAATTAAGTATTAACAATATCACTTATCTGATTAGATGGATAAAGAATGTAGGCCTTAGACATTCCTCCCATCCATAGACCACATTGTTCATTTTCTCTCAATAGTGGGTCACCCCCTGAGCTGGGGCTTTCAACTCCATAGGGTAACAAGTCACCCCAATCTAGGTACATGTATGATACCATCTGTCGACCAAGGTACCAAAACCTCAACGACCTCCAACCTACATGCTCACATCCCACATCAACTTACACCCAAGTAGTGCACACCCTAATATGCACTTGCAGTCCCTCAGGTTATGCCACCACCTCCAGGGTGTCTTACATGGCCGGATATGGATGTTCTTAGAGTCATGTGGCTCTAGGAGTTCCTGCTTCCCTCTAGGGTTTTGATATACCCATTGGGCCCTCATATCAAAGCTTCGTTTCCTCCAACCTCTAGGCTCACATTCCCCATTATCCTGCACCTAAGTATTGCACACCATTATTTTCACTTGTAGTCCCTTAGGTTGTGTCACCACCTCTAGGGCATCCAACTTAGCCAAACAAGGATGTTCTCAGCACCAAGGCTCCATGAATTCCTTCTTCTATCCTAGTTATCCAACTCTAACTAACTCCTCATAGCACCAACCCTTTTTTTTTAATGTACATTTATTTTCTTTTCACACTTGGAACTTCATAAAGAATGTGCACTTATTATTATTATTATTAAGTCACGTGAGCTACTTTTTATAACCATGGAGTCATAGTCCCCCATACTCTTTTTGTTTGATATGGTATACACCTGTAATGTGTTTATTAACATGCATATAACATATTTACAACACTAGGATTTATAGCCTCAAAAAATATAAGAGACATATACACATTGGTGTAATGGTCTCAAAACATGGGAACACACATGCCCATGAGCTCCCTAGCCCCAAAATAAAATCTCAGCTCACCAACCTGATTAAAATGTTTCGACTTAGTAGGTTAAATTTCATATGTACATGTTATTTACAATCCAAGAGTCGAGTAGGGGTTTTATATTCCCCCCCATTATTTATGAATGGTCTTCGGTGCATTATATATATACACATATATACAATAAGATTATACAAAAAGATGGCACTCTTACCTTATTACATATTCATGTTCTAATGTAGCATATTCAAGACCAAAATGGGTCCACTGCACCTTTACCAAGTTGATGTCTCGATTTATGAGCACCTTGACCTTCTTGTCCAAAATTCATACTAGTTGGACTTGAAAGTATCCCTCAAGCTCCAAATGAATCGTATTCTAAACAATTACATGGTTAGCATCAGGAACATACTCTTTAAGTAATGAAATATGAAACAGATTATGAATCTACATGGATGATAACAACGCAATCATATATATTACTAGACCAATCCTCTCCAAGATCTCAAACAATCCACAATACCTGGTTTCCAACTCTTCACAACTACCAAGTTTTAATGAACTTTTCTTTTCCTTCACTTTCAAGAAGACATGATTGCCAACTTTAAATTCCCCGTTTAACTTATTCTTATTAGCATATATTTTCTATTTATCCCACTCAACCTTCAAATTAATTTTAATTTTTATTATTTTCTCTTCCATTTCACTGAGCAGGTCTCGACCAACAATGGATATATCAACTGGATTGTCCCAATTCAAATTTTTGTTACATTTTGTACCATACAAGGCCTCAAATGGGCTCATTTTCAAAGATGTTTGATTCCCATTATTAGAAGCAAATTGCACCAAGTACGAGTATTGCTCCCATCTGAATGGTTTGAGCATTAAACACATCCTCAACATATCTTCAATAACTTGATTGACTATTTATGTTTGTACATCTAATTATTGATGGTATGTTGTACTAAAATTTAAATTAGTTCTAAATCCCTTGAATAAACCTATCTATAAGTTGGATGTAAACTTCAGATCCATATCTTAAATAATTGCTTTGGACACACCATGTAGCGTGACAATTTCCCTCATGTAAATCTCAACAACATTGGTTGCCTTGTGTTGATTTCATTAGAATAAAGTGGCAACCTTGGTGAGTTTATCCACCACAACCATGATTGAATTATGATGCCTCATATTTCTTGGAAAATTTGTAACAAAATCAATAGAAACAATTTCCCATTTCCACTCAGGAAGGGTATTCATTGTAGTAATCTACTTGGGTGTCTATGTTCAATTTTAACTATTTGACATTCCAAGCACTTGGTGATATAATCAACTACTTATTTATTCATATATAGCCAAAATTATTATTTCTTGATTATTGATATTGTCTTTTTCTGCCTTGGATTCCATACAAGGTACTCTATATTTACATCTAATTTAAGACTAAACTTTTCAGCGCCTGGGAGTTTGGCGCATAAATCCTCCCTTTGCACAAAAGTTTTCCATATTATCCTATTTTGTAATCATTGTTCTTGGGCTGCAATTTATCTTGTTATATGTTGCTTTTTGTTTCCATGTATCGTTGATTTGAATTTTCAGCCTCTAAAATTTTGATTTTAAAATCATATTTAGATATGCTTATGGATGTAGCATGCATTGTATGGACTCTTCCATGTAATGCATTTTCCACTTTATCTTCATTTCCCTTTATATGCTTAATTTAAAAGTGATAATCAACCAAAAACTCCAGCCATCTAAATTGTCTAACATTCAAATTTGGCATTCTAAACAAATGCTTCAACACATGGTAGTCAGTTTGTGATTCAAACATTTTTCCCATAAGGTAGTTCCTCCATATTTTCAAAGCATGTATAATGGCTGCCAACTCCAAATAATGAGTGGCATTGTTCCTTTCATGCTCTTTTAGTTTCATAGCTTCATAACATATCACATGCCCATTTTGCATGAAAACTCCTCCAAGTTCCTCTTTACATGCATCTATGCACACAAGGAAGTCTTCATTTGGATTGAATATCTTCAATATAGGTACACTTGTTAACAACATATTTAAATGTTGAAAGGCCTCTTCACATTTATGAAACCATTAAAATTTCACACCTTTTTTTTTGCAAGGAAGTAATAGGATGGGATATATTTTAGAATCCCTCAATAAATATTTTATGGTATCCTGCTAAACCCATGAAAGATCTCACTTTTGTCACATTTTTGGTTGTTGGACACTCTTTGATTGATTTAATCTTTTTTGGGTCTACTACTATCCCTTCCTATGAAATTATATGATGCAAATAATGAATTTGTCTATGATAAAATGATCACATACTTAGCTTGGCGTACAACTGATGCTCTCTAGGTACCTTTAAAACCATCCTGAAGTATTGTGCATGTTCTTCCTTAGACTCAGAATTCACTAGGATTTCATCCAAGAATAGAATAACACACTTGTAAAAGTAATTCCAAAAAATGGCATTCATGAGGCACATGAAAACACCTGGTGCATTAAATAGCCCAAATGGTACTAATATAAACTCATAATTCCCATATCGAGTTTAAAATTTCATCTTACTGATGGCCTCTTCCTTAATCCTTACCTAATGATACCTTGAGCTTAGAGTTTATTTTGAAAAAAACCTTAGCTTCCCTAAACTTCTCAAACAAGTTATCTACTCTTGGAAATATGTATTTATTCTTCATTATGAATTTTTTTAGTTTCCTGAAATCAATATATTGTCTTAGTGTACCATCCTTCTTTCTAAAAAAAATAATCAGGGCACCCCAAGTTGATACACATGGGCATATGCCCCCTTTCTTTAAGAGCTTGCATTTGTATTTATTTAAGTTTTAGTGTGCTCATCTTGTATGGTGTTTTGGACATTGGGGCAGCTCGAGGTACCAAGTCTATAGAGAAGTCATTGTCTCTTTTAGTGAGTAACCCTATAATTTCAGCAAACACATCTTCAAATCCCTTAAGTATTGGGTGGTCCTCAAAGCTTGTTCCTTATCTTGAACTATCTCCCCAATGCGGGCTACATAAATTTGACATCCTTTTATAAAATTTTTCTTCTACTACATAACTGATATTTCGCTAATATAATTTGGCCTTGGAATTCTTTGTACTTGTCTTTGCTGCCCTTCTTCATTAAGGCAAGTAAATGCTTTATTGTAACAATCTAATATTGCACAATGTTTTTCCAACCAATCCATGCCAATTAAGCAATCGCATGATCCGAATGGTATTATGTTTAAATATGCATTTGTACCTAACACATTGATAGTGATGGGACATTTTTTTACAAGTTCAATTATTATCCTTTTTGCACATGTAGCTAACTGAACTAACCAAGCCCTTCAATGCTTGGTTTTCTTCAATTTATTTTTTTTAACAAACTTAGGATCAAGATAACTATGACTAGATTCAAAATCAATTAGAATGGAAATGGGTTGATTATTTAAATTATATTCCACTTCTATCATGTGTGACTGATGCTCGACTTGCCTGTTGTCCTACACTGCATAGATCTTGTGCATGCCTCTACCCACATCCTCCACTATATTAGCTCCTTGGATGTGGTGTACAATCTCCATTTTTTCTTCTTTGTAAAGGAATTCCCTATACAAGTGATTTCCTCCATAATGCCAACAACTAATGGGATGGAATATTGGTCTCTTACTTAATGAGTCAACCCCCTTTGGTTCACTATGGGATAGTTGAGTTTGTTTATTTTCCCGAGGATTGTTCTTGAATAATGAGGGTTTGAACCTCTTCTTCATTTGCTCCATCTTGCTTCCTTTCTTATCATCCGAGGTCCTTTAGAAGGATAGTTTATTTTTCCCTTGCTTAAAGAGGCCCTCTGCATTCCTCATAGCTTCATCCAAAGTCCTCGGTTCTTCAAATTTAATTATTCCACAATAAAATAGTGGTAACCCACTCTCATATCTCTGTATCTTCAACTTTTCATCCTGAAAAAATTGACATACCTCGACAATTTAGTGAATTTTTGACTATATTCTTCCATTGTCATGATCCCCAACTCAATTTCGAAAAACACCTGCATTTTCCTTTCATAGTAATGCTCAAATAGGTTTTCCTTTGGAAGTAATTTTTATATTTTCTCCATGAAATCTTCTTTTTATCCAAATTTTTTACTTCTTTGAGCTACTCCCACCACAAATTCGATTTCCCCTTCAAGTGATAGATTGCAACCTGTGCCTCTAAATTTGTTGAGTAATCATGTAATTGTAGGTACTTTCTCATTTTTAATAGCCAAGCTTCAACCACCTCTCCTTTCTTTTACTCCCCATTAAATATGGGAGGTTTGATATTCATGAGCTCTCCTTATAAACTATCCAAGTTGGGCCTCCTTCTTAGGTGCCTTACCGGTGATAGGCTTGGACTATTTTCTGATTCCGAGGAAACATAAGCTCTCTTAGTTGACTTCCTTGATGCATGATGATGTTCCCTATTAGCATTCCTAGAGTGCCTTGAACATCTAACATTCTTTCCCTTATCTTGCGAGTCATGTTCCTTTTCCTACCTAGAATAATATATTTGGTCCATTCTCATATGTAATTTATTTAGAAACTATAAAAATATGAATATTAATTTTTTGTTGTTCTCTCATTAGTCTCTCATTATCAACTTTGTGGTTAAGCATCTACATTTTGAGGCTCCTCATTGTTTCCTCCAGGTATTTATCCTACGAACTACCCATTCCATGTCCATTTTACTCTATTCCAACATTATCCATGATAGTGTTCATGGTTCTCACCTATTCTTCTTTGTTATAGGACCCTGGAACATCCCCTATACTCCTAGTCCTCATGTTGGTTCTACCTTAAAGGCCACTTGTAATATTCTTTTGATTTTTTTAGGAAATCTATTACCTCGTTTAAAAATTCTAAGTTAATAACCATATTCCCTTTATTAATAGCTTTCTATTGATTATAAGTTTGCCCAAATTTGAGTCTTGAGCTGGAAGTTATGGCCTTTGAAAGTTTTGGCCCACTTACTTCAATTTCCCTTGTTCTATCACAACAACTCTTTCCAATTTTCTTAATAATTATGTGTTCAAATTTTAAAATCTAGCTTCATGTATATGTTCTATGGTACCATAACTTCCCACTGGCTACTTTGATGCCCTAGTCTGAGCTATATTTGATGAGTTACACCCTTTTGAAGTGATTGTATACCCCTTTTTTCCTTCACACTATTTCAATCATAACTCCTTCATATTAAATCTGTTTTACAATTTTAGTATGTCATTAAGAAGCTCTCTTAGTTTAGGCCCTAAAAAATACTTTGCAAGCAAATGGCTTGAAAAATGAGCAAAATTCGGGAAAAATTGCTAAAATTTCAGTTGGTTTACTCCCTTGTACCAAACAAATATGCCTTTAAATGTTTTTCTGTGACTATCTTCAAACACATGGACCTTCTCTATGCACCTCTACATCATTGGAAGGTAATTTCTTGTACAAATTTGGGTTTTTATTTCCCATTGGATAAAAATAGGCTTGCATAGCTTCCCTTAAACACTTGGCATGCATGTAGTCTTCCCTCTTTGCATATCAGTCCCCACTTAGGACCCATCATCCATGTAGGTCCTTCCACACAAAATTGATTGATTGGATACAACTACACACAGGGTCAATTCTCCAATTTCCACATGGAGGGCATCTTGGTCCGTCATAGATTCGACAATTGATCTTGAGGTAGATCAATGAACTTGATCTATACCGTGTTAGAACATGCACATAGGTTTACAATGAGTTGCAGCTATTATGGATCTAATGGTAAATTTTTATCATATGACAACCCATATTTACACCCTACTAAAAAATGAACAAATGTTTATCACAAGTTGCACACACGATGGATGTAAGAGTTGAGATCTCCCTTCATCAACGACCCATGATCCACATCGGGCTACAACCTACGTAGGGAATTGTAAAAACCCCTAGTTGATTTTCCATGTAAATAAAATAAGACCAAGGTCATGGGACACATATTCCAAGTTGAATGGTGGTAAAAGAGTATAGTGGGAAACACTTGTGGTTTATTAGTGGCTATGGAAATAAGAAAAGGCAAAGAGACAATAAATGACATTTAATTAAGGAAATAAAGAAAAATAGGAGAAAAGGAAGATGAAGAGACACAAATATGCATGCAAGGGAAATTAGAGATAAAATGAAGGAAAATGAAAGAAAATGGAAAAAGGAAAGGAAGATACTAGACATCAATGATAAAAAGGCAGCAAAAAAGCAATTCACAACTTTTTTTTAGTTTTAGATTTTGTTCATTACAAATTTTGTCAATTTAGGTTTTGGCTCTCTTACAATCTTTCACACTTAGATAATTCTTGGATCATTCCAACATTCACTTGGAATTGGAGAGAAACAAGCAAAGGAAAAGTAAGGAATTTGTGGGTAGCGGAAAAGAAAAGTTAGAGCAACAACTACAAAAAGTTTCCATTTCAGGTAATAGGTCGCATGTGTGGATTTCTTGTTGAGATTTGGATGCATGATACATTCACGTGGTTATTTGGTTATTTACCGTCATTGGCATGGAGATTTTCCTGGATTGATAGTGGTTTCAACCTTGCCTTGCCATTTCCTAGATTGCCATGTTGTAGTGCTGGTTCCCTGTTTGGATTTTTTATTGGTTCTTGGGTTCCTTGGAGGCTGTGGGTTGGGATAAAATATCTGGAGCCCTGGAAAAACTTGGGTTCCCTGGAGGCTATTGGTTAAGATGGGAGCTCTCTAGAGCCCTGTAACAACTTGGGCTCCATGGAGGCTGTGGATTGAGATATAATCCCTGGAGCCCTGGAAAACTTGTGAAGAGACCAATTTGGTTTGGTATTAGTGATTTCTGGGCTGGTTAGGTGAAATCATTATGGTTGAGGGTTGAGGTGGTATGGCCTCTAGAATCCCTGGTTGGTTCTATTTTGGTTTAACCCATATGGTCCCACATTCATGCTTGGAATATGGCATGAGGGTGATTGGATGAAAAAGGGATTTGGTTCGACCTAATATATGGTCGGGTGGTACGTGGAAGTACCCGACTTGGTTGGATTTTACATATGTTAATATGAGTTATTTCTTATTGTGATCTTTGAGCACATGCACTAGTTATTATGTTGATAGTATGCATGATTTTTCATGGATTCTATTCTGGTTATATGCTAGTTATATGCATATGATGTTCTCTTGCTATGGGTCTTTTTCATGATTAATAAGTTATTGAATGATTGATGAATGTATGGGATAACAAGTGTTGTTGCAACTATCTTGGGAGGGAATAGAGCCTTCTTGATGAAGTTAAGAAGATCATTATCAGATATGCATTCGTGATCAGTAGCTACTATGTTTACCATATGTTTGACGCCCTGTTTATCATGTGTTTGGCATATCCTGGTTAATATCTAGCCCTAGAATTGATTTTTTATACTTGTCATCATCTTATATTGCATTATGGAAAGTTTTGGGGTGTTCTAGGCAGTGGCATGTATGCTATCCCTAAAAAAGTGGGAAAGTTCTTGCCACCGCATGTACACAAATGGATAAATTTGGTTGTAACTGCATGCAGGAAGGCTTATGGGTACATCTGAAGCCTTCCAACCGCATGCACAATGTGTTAATGGTGTGGTTGGGAGGTAAGACTTGTAAAAAAAAGTTCCATCTCAGGATATGATCATCAGAGGTTGTTGGATGACTTCTGGGTAATCTGGTCTTCCTAAGGGGTATCAGTAAGTTTCCGATTTGTAGGCCTCACTTTCACAACGGGAACTTGGAGGTTGGGACATGTCATATAACATTCAACTCATGTTTACCATGGAGAGCTTGTAAAAGTGGGTAAATGTGGGAGAAGGTTTTACAGGAATAAAACAAAGTTACACCCCTGATAGATCCAACAACCATGATCAAACGAGATCAATGTCCCACAACCATATCACTCTCCAACTTGCACAAACATTTATGTTGTTCCATCCACTCGATGGATATAACAATTCAATATTGTCACATCAGAAAATATATATAAACATCGGGTAGAAACTTGTTGGTTATTTAATAGGGTGGATAGTGCCCAATGGACCCAACATATCACATTTCCTGCAATTAATGGTTATGGTGCACATTGTATGTTGAAAGACACAACATTTTAGTGCATTACATCCACTTGATGGTGCCCAATGACATTAGGGTCTTCCACCTGGCCTCCTCACTTTCCAACTTAGCTTCCACCTAGCATTGCCACATGTCACTACCACCTTATTGATTACATCACACAAACACACACACACGCACACACATTTTTTTCTTTCTTTCAATAATACTCATTTTCTAAATTTTTTTTATCTATGTGAATTTTAATATTTCGTTTACTAAAATTTGCGTGTCAATACATAGATACTGAACTTGCAATCATAATTTTATTCTTTACATTTATCATTCACGTGGATCTCATCTCAAATTGTGAATTTCATCTATCTCTAATCCTTGTGAATTATGTCAAACAATTTCCCAACAACTTGTGATCTTTCTTGTGATGAAGTTTTGACCCATATGACCTAAGTGTTGTAACCCTAGGCTCTGATACCACTTTTAATTTCCTTTTCACCCTGCCAGATCATTCCAGGCATCTTCTGGTGCATACCATTCGTATGTGGGATTAAACATGCCCAATTACCCTTCAAAACTTGGGTTTAACATTCTTCCATTTAGTTTAGTTCCAACCACACCTCCAGCTGCTGTTTGAGGCATATTTTGATGTTTGTCACTAGTGTGAACCATTTTTTTGGAAATTCCCTTTTCATTTTATTGCCTACATGGGTGTTATGCAAGTATAAATGCACTCTAAATTCCATTGTTCATATACAAACATATAAATACTTTATTTATTCTTCACATACACAACAATTATAATTCATAAATAGTATAGAAAAGATACATAATTAATTATAACATAATGAATGAAGTATTAATAATCAAAATTATCTAAATATGGCTGACTATCAATTGGGATTATCTTGGGTGGTTGGGAGGAATGATTAGTATCCTCCCCACCCATGTTCAATTTCGGAAAGTGACATGATGAAATTTGATGTAATGACTTTGAGCTTTGATCTAATGAATGAATAGATGGAAACATGTATATTCCTTATATGGAATATATAGATATTTATATTTAAAAAAATAAAAAAGAGACGATTGACTAGATGTAGGCCTTAGACATTCCTCCAATCCATAGACCACATTTTTCATTTTCTCTCAACAATGGGTCACCCCCGAGTTGGTGCTTTGAATCCATTGAGAAAAAACTCACCCATATCTAGGTACATGTTCAATACCATCAATTGGCCAAGGTAACCAACCTTGACAACATCCAACCTAGTGGCTCACATCCCCACTCAACCTACACTCAAGTAGTGCACACTCTTCTATGCACTTGTGGTCCATCGAGCTATGCGTAATAAACCCCATTTAACACATCTATATATATATATTTTTAACAATAATTAGTGCACAAAAGGCCCATCTCACTAACTTGTAATTATAAACTCAAGGTATTTTCTTCTAGTAACTTGTTTTCATTTTCTAATAATAATCTCACTGACCCATTTACATTCTCAAGTTTAAGATTTGTTGTTGTATCCATTATATACAGTTAATCTATCTCCCTAAGGAGTTTTTCTCCCATTTAAAGATGGTTTAGATATAACTACTGGATTATAAATTTATTATCCTACTTATATACTATGTCTATACCTCTTACCTCTTATCCCATATGGCTTTCTATTTAATATTGTCTTCCATAAGGTATAACCTTAAAAGTTGGGTATCCATATGGAATAACAATAACTTTCTATTTAATATTGTCTTCCATATGATATAACCTTAAAAGTTGGGTATATTTACCTAATACACCAATAGTTCAAACATGAGGTTTAAACTTATGTTTCAAACATCAACCATTTTTTATCAACACATATTATATTCATAATGTACTTACCGTATCTTAATTTAACTCTATCTTTTTAAAAAATATATTTATCATACCTATGTGTGTGTTTTTATCCCTTTTCTTTATATTATAATATGGTTTACAATGTTTTTAAAAAACTAATCACATAAGATCATGAATTATCTACTCGTTTTGAACCAACCAATGTATGTACCATCACATACTAGTATATACTAAACATTCTAAAGATATGTTATACAACTGCATTATTTCAAAGTTTGATATTATATGTCATAAACTTTAGTTATCAGCGCCATGTGGTATATTTCTTTGAGGGATTTCTAATCCATTCAAGAACCTACGACATATGGGTTTACTTCCACATATGGGTTCACTCGTTTCAGTGGTGTTCAAATAGAGCTCTGCAAGCTCTAAGACTAGCTTGGTTTCCACTTCTGAATACTCAACTTCTCTTACTTTATAAACAATTAGAGGGCTACAATGTTCTTGATCAAGCGTTTCATTTCTTGGTATTTGTTCCCAAAGTTTTTTCCTTTGTGTAAAGGGTTTGTTTTAAAGGTAAATTCTTTGTTTAAGGAGGGTTTTCGCTTGAACTTAGGCAATAATTTCATTTCTTAGTCATCTATTTCCTTTCACTGAACAAACTTAATGACTGTGTTTGTAATTTAGCTGGGTGGTTTTTGTTCTTTGGCTACGAATTCCTTTTTATTTTTCACTATTTGGTATTCATTGAGTAGTAGAAGTTGAGGACAACTTTGCATTTATGATTTCGCCATTTTACTCATGTAATATACATATATATATTCTTTCGAATGCTTTCATTCTTCTTCCCATAACTTTATCATATAAAAATTATTACGAGGTTTTAGACTTGATGTATTTCAATCTATTTCCAAGTTTTTTTTTCCTTCAAAATTGAAGATATAACTTTGCCATTTACTGAAGCATTGTTACTTTGTTGCAGAGGGATTCAGTACAGAGAAAAGATTGATTTTTTTCTTCAAAATTGAAGATATAACTTTGCCATTCACTGAAGCATTGTTACTTTGTTGCAGAGGGATTCAGGAGAGAGAAAAGATTGATTTTTTTTTTTCAATTTAATAGGATTAAATCTTTCTTTATTTTCTTTCCCTTTATACCATTTTTTTATTTCCATTAATAAATATTATGTAGTTTTATGTTTCCTTGTGTACAGTCAAGTAATACTTCCGCAAGTCTATTAAATATTTTTCCTTATATGTTTCCAAATTGGGACGCTTCAACAAATTAAAGGAAATTCAACTACCTTTTCGAGGATGTTGCTGTACCCTTGGATTCTTTTCTTCTGGCACGAGGTTCCTGTGTTCGAGGCAAAACTACCAGACTTTCTGTCATCTGTTTTAAATTTATAAAAGGTTGTTATTAGTTTCTACTTCATTTCTGGAAGTTTGCGAACAACAGGCTTCTATGCTTGAATATGTATTTAATAACAACAGGCTTCTATGCTTGAATATGTATTTAATTGTGGGTATTGTCAACCCAATACCGTAGACAAGTAAAATGTATGGAGGTCAATTTTGACGTATTCTGCTACTGGAGCATATTTCACTTTATTAATAAAATATTGATTTTAATGTACTTCAATTGTATTACTACATCAATATTCTTCATGTGTTTACACTCTTCTATATTTTATACAATGGTTATGGTTATTGTACACATTATTTTAATACATTCGTATGATTATTTTATTTATCTCTACCAAATTTTATTGCAAACATTTTCTTTTCTTGGTTATAAGTTTTGGTAGTTCGGGTTTATCTTTTTCTTAGAAAGATTTACCTTTTGTCTTCTATAGTGTTCTAGAACTTGGGACTTTATTAACTTCAAAACTTATTTCCAATATTTATTTAATTTTTAAATTTATGCAGAATCTATCATTTTTGTACATTTACTATATGTGTGTGCATGTGTGTTTATATATATATATATATAACACATGCACAAGATTTTAAGTACTTAAGGTTTTGGTTACTTGTAAAGGAGTTTGGGATTAGTTCACTAACTAGATAAATTTTTAGAGGATAATTTGCAAAAGAAAACAAGCTCCAGTCAAACACTATAAAACAATGGAGGAATAATCCCAAGAAACACAAGCATGATGAAAAGGGTATGTATTCCACTGCTTCTCTTGTAGGTCCCCATTGTTATGTTTCTGCTATGATGTGTAGACTATTCGATTCACCCAATACTAATAAGTTTTCCATTGAATGGGTCCCTCTTATGGATGCCGTCATAAACTCCTACATTATGGTTTGGGGTACCATTTTGTCAAACAATATTGCTTCCTAGATCCTTCAATATAGAAAAAATCACTCTTTTACCTCCAAGAAAATCCCCCCATTCTTTATGAGCGCGTACATCATGGACGCTGTGTGTTTTACCTCTGATTTTCCAACCATTGGTTGGAAATGGACCATCCAAGACCCCACCCCCATTCATGTTTAACATGATATTTTGTGGGAATCCAAATATGAATCAATTTTTCACAAGATTTTTCATGGAGTTATTCAACCACTCTTTTAAGCCTTTTTTAATTAAAAAGCCCCAATATTGTCTAAGGAAGCCCAAGCTAACTTTAAAAGGATAGGGAAATGGTTTGGAGACGAATTATTTACTTATGTCAGAGTTTATGGAAGCATTGCTGAACCCCATGTACTCCCACTATATGTACCAGAAAAGCTTCTCGCTAGAGAAATTTCTTACAAGATAGTGGGGCGTGGATTGACTAAAGCCTTGAAAGAGGCTAAGAAAGCTTTTTGGCCTACCTTTACCATCCACTGTGGTGTTTATGCATTGGACAATTTCAAACATGCTAGATTAGAAATTGATCAAATCTAGTGTTTGAAATTATTTACAGTTCCTAAAAGACAATTTGATTCAAATAAGGTTACTCGAAATGTTACAACTTAGGTAAAGTTCAAACACTTCCTTCATGAATATGATGATTATAATGACTTATTCAAGTCTGCCAATACTTATCTAGATATTAAAATGTTGGCAACCATGCGTCTCGACCCTGAACATCTTGTACACTTCAAAGAATACAGGAAAAATAGGTTGGAGGGTATTCCTATAGACATTTTAAAGGCAACCCAACCTATTACACAAAAATATCAACAAACAAAACATGAGAGAGAGCAACCTCTGAAGGATATTGAAATAGTTAGTAGATCAAAAGAAGTTAATTCCATAGAAGTACAAACTAATATTCCACTGTTTTCCAATGATTTACAAGAAATATGGAAATATTTTGATCAACAAATTAAGGGATATCAAGAGGTGGTGATAATTGATTGTCAAGAGACAATCAAAACACCTCATGACAAAAGTCAAATATTGTTCACTGCTGGGTCTACTGACAAATATATTAACATAGAAGGAGTTTAATTCATCCCGGCCTACCCAACATCTGAAATTGTATTGAAGATAGAGGAAATCCCTCCTTTAGATATCTTTTACAACCCAAAACATAAGGCTGTAATGAGCAGACAAAGGAAAAAGAGGAGAGTTGAACAATCACAGGCTCTAGTTCCTGGTGATGTGCCCATGGAGGTAGATTGGAAATACCCCCAATCAGATCCATATATGTATTTAACAAGGTCAACTCAGTTTGCAGGTGCCTATGCATCTGCTACAATTGATAAAGCCACAAAAGTCCATCAACTAGTTAAAGATAAGGATGAGATAATACTTCAACTAGGACAAGAACTGCTAGCAGAAAACCAGAGCATTAACCATCAACTACAAGCACAAGTGTCACAACTCCAGCAAAATATGGATCATCTAAAGCTGCAAGATAAATCTGACATTGGTGCTAAGGATTCTGAAATTCACCAATTGCAATTTACTGTGGAACAATTAAAGGATAATCCAAAAGTGGATGATTTTAAAAAGGAAGCTCTTGAACTCAACACTTTTTTGGCTCAACAACAAGTGGTTTTTTGTCAAATACTATCTAACATAAATGAGCTATGAGAGAAGAGTGATTCACTAATGAATCAAGCAACTGGCCAGAGGATCAACTTCGATTAAATTGATGATAAATTCTCTCAATATGTCACTTGGAAAGATATTGTAGAAGGCTGAAAGGCCAATCTTCCCAGAATTGAAAATTCAAAAAAGGAAACATTTTTCAATGATTAGGATATACAATTTATAAAGCAAGCATAAAGGGAAATATGCAGGGAAAAATATGTTCCTTATAACATTCTTGAAACAATCAGCAAAAAACCTCATTTCTGCCAATTTAATTGATAAGTGCCCACCTGGTTCACTACCTATTGTGAAATATTTAATAAAGCAGTGGCAAGAAATGTCTAAAATGAAGGAATAAAGAATCATAAAATCGATAAAGCTTGATTGGGACAAGTACTGGAAGTACTTAGTTAATCCACATAGTAAATGGCTAATGTTGTGCTGTCTAACTGGCAGTTCCTCTTACATGGTGCCTCCACTATAAGATGCGGTCTACACATGAAAACTGTAAATCAAGCAAGGTCAACCTCCTAAAGTTCAACCTATGATAGACATCCTTCAACCCAAGGAACAAATGGCAATAGTGACAACACCACACTCTTGAAGAGAGTCATCCCAACAAACTCTATTTCTGTTTTTAATTCAGTTATTTTAAGGAGAGTTGTTTAAACCTCCTCAACACTTTATGTATTTTATATTTTTATACTTTTTATTTTAATATACAGAACCTTCCATGTCTTTGAAGAAAGGGTCTTGAAATTTTGAAAAGAAGAATTTACAGAAGTTGCACTTTACAGAAGGCTGGACGAAGGACTGTTTTTCAAATGAGCAGAGTTAATATATATATGGTACTTTTATCTTTATGTTTATGTTCTGTTTCATATGAGAAATAGTTAAATTTCCTTATGATGTTTTGTTATATGTATCTTTTTAAACACAGTCCGACATTAATTCACTTCTGAACATGCTTAGATTTCCATTTTTAATACATGAACAAATACATGCAATTATCAAATGTGATATGTGCTTAATCAATTGATTTGATTAACTATTTAATCAATCCAATTATCCTAAATTGTTTTACATTTATATAAGTGCTTGATAAATCTTCACTTACATACACTTAAGATCATCTTTTAAAATAAAATATAAGAGAAAGATAATTCATCTCTGGATAGAAAGAAATAGGTATACTAGAGGACCCGGACCAACTTTGATCAAATTGATGATAAATTCTCTCAATATGTCACTTGGAAAGATATTGCAGAAGGTCGAAAGACCAATCTTACCAAAATTGAATATTTCAAAAACGAAACCTTTTTCACTGATTGGGATATACAATTAAAGTAGGAAGAAAGGAAAATTTGTAGGGCATGATATGTTGCCAATAACATTATTGAAATGGTTAGTAAAAACCTAAATGTTGGCAATTTAATTGATAAGTTCCCACTTGGTTCTCTACCTGTTGTGAAATATTTAATAAAGCAGTGAAAAGAGATGTCTAAAATGAAGGAAGAAAGAATCAGAAAATTGGTAAAGCTTGATTGGGAAAAGTACTGGAAGCACTTACTTAAGCCACATAGTCAAAACGACATTTCCTCTTACATGGTGCCTCCCCTATAAGAAGTGGTCTACAGAGGACAGTTATGCATCGTGTCTAGCCAACCTCCCGAAGTTTAGCCTGTGATATACATACTTCACCTCAAGGAATGAATGGCAACAGAGACAACACCAACTCTTGAAGCGAGTCATCCCAAAAAACTCTATTTCTATTTTTAATTCACTTATTTTAAGGAGAGTTGTTTAAACCTCCCCAAAATTTTATGTATTTGGTATTTTTATAATTTTTATTTTACTATATATACCCTTTCATGTCTTTGAAGAAAGGGTCCTGAAATTTTGAAAAGAAAATTTACGAGAAGGTGCACTTTACGGAGAGAATTTGGACCAAGTACATTTTTCATATGGCTTGATTAAGATATATGGTACTTTTATCTTTATGTTGATGTTATTCCATATGAGAAATAGTTAAATTTACTTATGATGTTTTGTTTTATGTGTCTTTTTAAACACAATCCAACATTAATTCATACTATTACATGTGGAATTTCCATTTTTAATCCATGAGCAAAGACATGCAATTATCAAATGCGATATGTGTGCTTAATCAATTGATTTGATTAACTATTTAATCAATTCAATTATCCTAAATTGTTTACATTTATATAAGTGCTTGATAAATCTTTATTTACATACACTTAAGATCATCTTTTAAAATCACATATAAAGAAAGATAATTCGTCCCTGGATAAATAGGTATATATATACAGCATTGAAAACTGCGTCACACTCTGATTCACTAATAGTTATAAATACCATCCGATACACTCAATTACATTTCATTGGGGAATTGGTCCCATAAACCCCAGTCAGAACCACTATCTCAAACGAATAAGGGACGATTTTCAAGTTCCTGACCTGGTGGTTTTCCCCGATGTTGCAACAATTTTCGAGCCATCAATATTTTTGGCACTAGAAGGAGGGCCTAATAGACTATGAATGGCACCAAATACTAATCCTAAAACCAAAAACCATCAAAATAGTCAATCCCACTCCAAATCTCCTACACCTTCAAGCCCACACTCAAAATCTCCTACCTCTAGATCTGAAGTTTTTCAATCCCCTCCTAAGTCTCCGAGTTCAATTCCTAAATAACTCTCCCCTGACTATACTCCAAAATCACCCGAAGTATATACTTTGATAAATAAATTAGAAGAAATTTCCATATAAGTATAAAAACCTGTGATTTTTGAAGCCTCTTAAGGAAGTGTTACTTCAAATTTTCAAGGTAATGGTGTATTGACTTGTTATTAGAGTGAAAAAATTGGAAAAAATCCATTTGAGTTTCCTCTCTATTCCCATCGTATAAAAGCTCCTACATCTGAAACTCAAACAAATGCTAGTGATATTCTCTCATCTTCTCCTCTACAAACTCCATCATTCATTCCACTTTCATTTCCATCTTCCCAACCAATTTCCTCATCCATTCATATCTCTTCATCTCAATCAACTAGTGTTGCCTCAAGCAATACTATTTCAGTGGTTGTTTCTTCTTCAACCACATCCACCTATGGAAGTACTTATTCTTCTTGAAATCCTGTGAAAATTTGAATAATAGCTGAATTATTCACCGAGATTATCCTGATTATACACTATTTAAGCTTCATGCATAATACATAACCTCTTCTACAATTGATCATCAATATGCGGAAATAGAAGCAGTCGCATGTGCACATTAAAACATAATCAAGCACACATATAACACAGTATGTAATGGGGAAAGCATACAGCTGAAAACCCCCAACTATCTGTATATTATAATGATAGAGAACATGTAACAATACATAGTACAAAATCCTCACAAGCTCTCAGCACTATCTCTAATTGTTACACACAAACTAGCTCAGATCTGAACAAGTCACAGGTTCAAATCTCCTCCACTGTTTGCCTGCCTCTACTGCGCAATCCAAGATGAGAATGAATGAGATCCAAGTTCGAATCCCCTTGGCTTGTACTGCGCAATCCTCATTGGCAATCTCAATCGATGTGTGTGCAAATCTCATGCACAGTTATAGTCACAACTGATAGTAGACTCACCCTTTCACCCACCTCTAACACTGGTCTCCACTGAACTGTCCATGCATTGCAGTTAACTGATGTATTCTTTAGTTGATTTATGAGTTAATAATTAGTAAATTAATTAATAATTAATTCACACCACTCATCACTAGTGTATTTATCAGTTAGACTAAATACAACTAGTTCAACTAAGTTAAACCGAACACAACTCCACCAACTGTCTCATCAACTCCACCAAACTCTGCCACATGAGTTCTAACTGAAGTCAACCATGCAATAGCTCAAATAACCCATAGGAAAAGCATATTTCCTTCTGTCAGCTGCATGTGCCACATCCAAGCATCAAACTGAAGTGCTCCAAGAGGATAAGATAATGTTTATAGTCTAAATATTATTAAGGGTTAATAATATTCGACTGTTCTATTTTAGCCCAGCAGTCTAAAAATAGATTCCGCCCAATGTCTAAAAATAAAGGTCCATCTATTTTTACCAACTCGACCAATCATCCATAAATAGCATCCAGCAACTCATAGAATATGATCGACATGTCTAAAAATAGACATAGTCTAAAAATAGACTTTGCGACAAAAATCACCTGTGTGGCCCCCACCTAGTTTTGGTGATCACTTTCCAACTAGGATCAGGAAAGATGTTTCAGGATGCCTCCTTCATTGTTTCTTGTTGCAATCTTCAACAAATCCTCCTTGAGGAAAAACCAATCGCCCACGACAAACGATCCTGAGTCATACAATGGAAAATATACCATGGAAAAATCCTAGAGTTGTTCAATTAGCAAGTTCCTCTTCATAATTTACCCAAGAATCCAGAGAGATGGTTGCCTAAGTATAATCCTGATGATGATCTCCTTGCCGAAGAACACCTCCACAATTTTATGTTTTCCATGAACCTTAATGCAGTCTCAGAAGAATATTGTGTAGTAAGGTTGTTTCCCTATACTTTTCAAGGATCAGTTGGATCATGGTACTTTTCATTACCATCAGGTACTATTACTAGCTGGGACATATTCGAAGAGCAATTTCTGACCAAATTTGGTGATGATCGTACTACTACTACTCTAATAAATTATTTTTCAAATATTAAAGAAAATTCAGGAGAAAAGATCAAATATTTCAATTCCAGATTTAACAAATTGCTGAATAAAATCCAAACTACATCTAAACATGGTGTTGATGTATAGATTGAATGGTACATATCCTCTCGTCATTCTAATATAGAATTTTTTGTATATAGAGGCAATAAGCCTACTTTGGTAGAAAACATGAAAGAAGCCTTGTCTGTAGAAAAGAGAATTCTTGCTCTAAATAAGAAGACTTCCCAGGAAGATATAAAGTCTAAAAAATTCACATTTAAGGATGAGCCCAAAAAGAAAACACCTAAGGATCCTTTCAATCTTGAAGGTTTACAAAAATTTCTCAAAACCATGTCTAATGAGATGGTAGAAATCAAAAAACAAGTAGAAGAGTCCTCTTCTAAGAAACCTTTTAGATCTTTCAAGAAAACTTAGACTTCAAATCCTCAACCTCCATATATAATCTCTAATGTTGAATTAGATCAATATGAAGATGAGGATGAAACGGTATTGTATGCAGATGAATCTCAGGATGAAGAACTGGTTGAAGTACATGGATTATGGGATTTCATCCTCCCTACATCTGATAATGAAGATGATCATGAGGCATTGCCAGTTAGCACTAGAAGTAAAAACCCGGTTGATCTACCATAGTCTTCTGAGAAGAAAAAATAATCAACTCTTGTTGCTAAAGCCGAAGTTGTTAATAAAAATACTCCTTCTACTTCTCCTCAAACAAGCCCAACATCTTCTAATTCTCCATCTACATCAAGGAGCTTAGTGGTTTCAGATACCATTGAGTATAATATAGTGGAAGATATGAAGAAATTCAAAGAAAACATCTCCATGTTTGAGGTCAGTAAATTAAAGCAGCAATAGAAAATCCTACTCATAGAATTGAATGCAGTTCCTCCCTCTCCTTTACCTACTCCTATCACTTATAAAGCCTCAAAATGAGTAGGTAAACCTCCCACAGATTCATCAAAAAATATTGATGCCACTGATGATATCCTAATTGGGGACAGATCCAATTCTCACACTCCTCCTTTCCTTATGAATTTCAATTTTTTTAATAAAAATGTGCACAATTTCCAGATAGACTCTGGGGCTTCTTCAAATATAATTCCATATTATGTTTGTTTTAAGTTAAACATCTCACCAACAAATTCTATTGTACACATTACTCAATTAGATAGAACCAAATTCAATATTTTAGGAGAAAAGAATTATGTCCTCATTAGACTCCTAATTCAAAAGTTCATCAAGTAATTGACATTCTAGTTGTTGATATCCCTGAATTTTACGGTTTGATTCTTTGTATAGATTGGTCTAAAAAAATTCACAATTATTTCGCCATTGACTGGTCTTATATGTGGCTTCCTTACAATGGTAATCCAAATCAAATTCGATTTGACCGTGAAAAACACATGAAATACTCAATAACTGATTTTGAGGATGAAAATGAACCAATGGCCTTGACCAATACTATCCTTGGAAATTACTCTGTTGAATCATTCTATGAAATTTCAATGCACAACAATCTAAATTTCTAATCAATTCGGTTACTTCTCAAATAGAAAACTTTTCACAATCATATTCTTCCAAATGTGTAAATATTGTAGAAAAACCTTTTGTTAAAATTTTATTTTGGACTTTGTATTTTGATGGATCTAGATCTAATGATGGTGCAGGAGCAGGTTTCATATTGATTAATCCATAATGAGAAAAGACAATGTTGACATGTAGGTTACAATTTGAATGCACAAAAAATACTGCAGAGAATGAGGCACTGGCCCAAGGCATGTATAAAGCAATAGATCTTGATGTCAAATACCTTCAAGTATATGGAGATTCTAAAATTGTTTACTAAACAAGTTATAAATAATATTCACTGTGTTTCTGGCCATCTCAAACATTATCAATCATTAGTGCAAGCTCTTACCTCACATTTCTTAGCATTCAATATCTCCCCCATCCCAAGGCTTCAAAATGCAAGTGTAGATCTCCTCGCTAATGTAGCATCTAGACTTATTCCATCTGAAGATTATAGTCCAGATATATTTTCCATAGAATTAATTTTCCACCCATCTATTCCTGATAATGTCACCAATTAGAGAGTATTTAATGACGATGAAGACATTCTAAGCTTTCTAACATCTGACGGATCATATGATGATCAACTAATTTATGACGATGAGCATGAAAGGTAGTTAAAGCAAAAATCTAATGAAAATGCCATACCTAAATCTGTAGTAAAGCTTGAATATATTTATGACTTATAAGACAGGTTTAAAAAGGTTACTAATTCTAAACTCCAAAGTTCAACCTTGATATTTGAAATAGTAAACGTTAGAACTGATCTCAGACCCTAGAACATCAATATATGACTTGGTCTCTCATCTAATGAGGGATTAGCCTTCATCCATTTATTGAAGAAATATAATAATGTTTTTTCGTGGAGCTATGAAGATCTCAAGACATATGATACCTCCATTATCCAACATACTATCCCAATGCAATCTACTGATAAGCTGGTACAATAAATGTTAAGGAAAATTCACCCCAATCTAGAAAATCAACTCAAATTTGAGTTGAATAAACTCCTTAAATCCAAAAT